>JASDQU010106508.1:18920-75848 GCA_032191745.1 Picea mariana | reverse complement strand
GATAATATCTCAAGAATTCATAATTGTCTCTAGCTTTTGAATTTGATCATCAACTATCATCTTCAACCCTTGAACCTAATTGTACTTTCTCCTCCATTCTCCTTTGGATAATTTTAAATTGCAATCATTTGCTACATGTCCGTAAGAGTGACACCATGAGCACCTAAACAAAAATTTTACATAGTATAGAGTTTGAGCATATTTCTATTTGCCAATCTCAATATCAATCTCCTCCTAAAACCCATCTCTCAAGTTAAGGTCGACCTTTGCTCACTTTGTTGAGGTATGCTAAGAGTCGGGTTGAGGTACCCTCTAATAATTTGGTATCATCCCCATTCATAATACCTTTTCTTCCTACTCCTATAATACCCATGTTTCCCCTATTTTGTAAATATAACTATAACTGGCCAAGAGACTATGGCGGACTCAATATGGGTGAATGTTTGATTTGATGAATGTTTGTATAAAAGGTTCAATGTATAAAATTTATATTATTAATAGAAATTTGATATGTGTTGCACAACTGCTGAAAGGGGGGACTTTTCCAAGATAGACCATGGATGCTATGAGAGAGATGGTGAGGGAAACTGAGAATGGTTGAGATGACCCTCACCAAACCAGTACCTATCGGGTGTACTTTCTCAATAGTCCTCTGACCCAAAAATGAATAAAGTCAGACT
This sequence comes from Picea mariana, assembly GCA_032191745.1. NCBI lineage: Eukaryota > Viridiplantae > Streptophyta > Pinopsida > Pinales > Pinaceae > Picea > Picea mariana. Next base: position 75,168 of record JASDQU010106508.1, on the reverse strand, counting down.
AGTAGTTGGAAGGCCATCCTCAAGAGTTAATGAGGATATGGGGTAGCCTACCCATCTGTAAGGCTTCTAGGCCTGACCACGAGTTGGGGATTCGGACCCATGCAACCTTGCTGAGGAAGGAAAGAAAGGAAGTAATTCGGGGGGACAGAGACGGATCTGAAAGGAAGCAAAGTAGAGAAAACAATCTCAAGAAGAGAAGAGATTTGGTTTTCGACTCAAGAATTGAGAAAAAAGTTGATAAGCAAGCTCGTTTTTGGTTGTAAGAAGCCATGGGTAGGATCTTGCTGCAAGCTGATAAACGAGGTTGACGAGTGACAGAGGAAGTTCTTATGTAGACCTCCTTGCTTGGTGTAGAGGAATCTGGTTGTTAGGATCATGTGGGAGGAGGAGAGTAACCTCCGTCCCTGACTGTCATGGAGCAAGGAGAAAGGATCTCTCTCAGAGCATCATGGTCTAGCTCGGGGGTGGCCAGCAGTAAATCCGTCATGAGTGGTTGTTCCTATGGTTAGGTGGAAACATGCACCCCTTTCAGCAGTCACTTCACATTTTCTAGTTCTGATAAGTATTTTCATACTCTGAGTAATATATTGGATGCGATGATTGAACGTGTGTGTTTATGATTAAGTATTTTGGTGTTTGAACAGTTATTAGAAACACTCATTTTTCTTCTGTAAACTATTATTTTCACATGGTTTTCAATTTACCTCAGTTAGTTGCTAGAGATTTATGGTATGGGAATCCACAGAAGAGTCGGGGTAGGATTAACTGAAATGTTTAAGTCATGTCAACCTTTTGATTTTACCTTAGTGGGAATGTCAAGTTCAACTCTGTGGGAGAAGGGTGTTCCTTTAGACCCTCCATCCATGTGACCGAGTGCTCATACCCATGGTCTTTAATCCAGTCTTGACTAAGAGTTTAGTGTATCCTGGAATCCAAATATAATCCCATATGACCCACGGTTGGAAACCCCTCTCTAAGCCTGAAAGGAGTGAAGCTACTTCGGCTTCAGGACTTCGGGACTTAGGATTTTACAACCCTCGAAAATAGTCTAAGGTCGGAGTTGCGAATTGATGAGGGCCGTAGATCTGGGATCCAGTGGAGATCTCTCTCAATCATTAGATCGGACTTAGGAAGGGTAGCATTAAGTATTTCGGAGAAGTTCAACTTCAGGAGAATAGGAGTGGTCTAGCACTGAAACTCCTGAATGTCGGAGTCACGAATTTAATCTGGACCGTTGAAGGTAGAGGAACGTGTGTCCATAGATCAATAGCTATCGGGATTTCGGGTATTTGACAATATTGATGTGAATACATAGGGACGTTCATCATTGAATGTCGACGTTCAATGTAGAACGTCGAACGTTGATGTTCAATGAAGAATGTCGAATTTACGAAGCAACGTAGACCGTCAATCCTCGGATCCTTCAGGATCCCTCTCAGTCATCGATATAAGGATTCCATTGAGAACCCCTCTTAACTGCCCAACGAATCAGGAACGTGTCGTGGAGCAACATGTGGCCCCCTCTTGTCCCATGTTAAAAGTTGCTCGTTGGACTAGAACTGTTGGATTAGAGGCCACGTGGCGGAAGATCCTAAAGTCCAGAGACTTGGTACTCTGGGGGTACTTGGCTAAGAATATTTAGAGTGTGAAAACATCCAAAGTCACAAACGGCAAAGTGAATCTCACTCATTAATGGGATGAGGACACATGGCGCTAGATTAGAGAGTCTGGGGACTTGGCTCTTCAGGGAATTCGCGATGTGAGGAGTTGGTAAGCTCTGAAGCCCAGAGTCGTGAAGTAACAAGAACCATAGATCTATGGATATACATGGAAATATCTCAACTGAGAGATTTGAAAGAGGTTATAAGGATGTATGTATGGGGATGATGTGGCTCACTGACGTCTTCAAGGGTGATGTGGACCCACAACTAAGGTCCCACGTGTCACCGGGATATGGACGATTCACAGACCCCTTATGACTATTAGAGCATGACATGTGTCACCCCCTAGAGAGGACACATGTCACCCTTGGTCCTCGCCGCGTGTTAGCCTTTGGTTCATGCTTGTCTGGCCAACGTGGTTGGTGACACGACCGAGACTCCGAGAGTCTGGGAATTTGGGAGTTCGAAAGATTTGGGGTGTAGTATAGTAGAGGGACAATCAACATCGATCGTCGATTATTGAACACCAAAAATTTTATCGTCAATCATTGATTTTCGATCTCTGAAACATTCAATGTTGATCATCAAACATCGAAATGTTCAATGACAATCGTTTATCACCGAACGTCAAAATGTCCAACGATGATCGTCAATCACCGAACGTCGAAAAATGTAGAACATCGATCGTCGATTGTCGAATGCCAAAAAAGGGACGTTCAATGTAAAACGTCAAACGTCGATTGTTGAATGGCCAAGGCCACATGGAGATATTTTGGGACTTTAGGGAGAATGTGTGCAGTAAGAAAAGGGGCATTCAACACCAAACGCCGAAGACCCCAACTAATAATGCCCGAATAACTTTGGGAGGCAGTGTCTTGCAAACCAGGGATTGTATTTTTAGCTAGTAACGGTCATTAGAAATATAAGGATGAGTAGAAGAGGATGAAGACCTTGGAGAGATTATTTGAGACGATTTGAATGAGAAAAAAAATTTGATGCCCCATTCCTAGAAAGGGTATTTAAGGGTTGGGTGTGTTACAAATTTGTATCATAGCATGGAAATAACACTTGGCCTACTTGGTCTCATGTACGAGTAGCATAAATTATTATTATAGAACTTTATGGGGTAACACCCTGCCTTATCCCCCTTCTATAAGAAACTTTTCTGAACCTCTACTGAAGAGACGAACGAAACCTTCTAATGTTGATAGATGCTTTAGAAATCTTCTTTGTATATTGCTATTGTTTCCAAATAAAGAAGCTAACTTCACTTTGCAATAATAGGTGTTGTTCGTGAATTGGTAGATTAGTAACTAACAGAAAATGTTTTGTCAGCACTCAAGCAGTCAGTGAACAACGGGAAAAATACAATGTAAGGGATGGTGACACACCATGAGTTGGGGGAGAGATCCCACAACAGAGAGGAAGAATCTGATGAAAGGAGGGTGGTGGAAATCCCTCCATATTTGGCGGAAACTGTAAGAAGCCTCATGGCAGAATTACAAAGTTATAAGATTTACAATGAAAGGTTGAAAAAGGAGTAGGAAAAGTGGATTGAAATTAATGCAGTCCTACTGCAAAGTCTATCAGATATACAAAGGCAACTACAACATGGTCCAACTACCAGCCATGTGGATAGACATCATACTAAGAAAAATCCAAGTCCACCTGAGATACAAAAGCATGGTCCAGAAAGTGGCCACACTAGGAAGAGCACCTCAAGGAAGGCCCAACGTGGAGCCAAGAGACACTCACCAGAATGTCCCTCTGAGGACACGGATAACCCCAAGGAATATTCTAGTGGAAAAACTAGTTCCCTTTCTCAGACAAGAGGAAAGAAGAGGAAACATTCCAAGAGTCATGACCCTGAAGATTTCAAGAAAGCCAAACCGCCCACCTTCGATGGAGAGATTAATAAGGGGGGAAAAGAAAAATTTTGGCTACTTGGCTTGAAGAAGTACTTCATAGTCCATGACTACTCTTAAAACTTAAAGGCTCGTATAGCCATTTTCAACATGAATGGAAAAGCTTCCATTTGGTGGGAGGACCTTAGGAATGTTAAAGGAGAAGGACTTGTCATGGAAACAATTTGAGAAATACTTCAAGAAGAAGTATGTGTCCGAAAAATTACTTTTATGGGAAGACCAAGGAGTTCTATGAACTCAAGCTGGAAAAACTCACCATAGATGAGTATATCAACAAATTTCTCAAGTTGATGAGGTATGTTCCCTACATAAAGGATGAAAAGGTAGAGATGAAACGATTTATTAGTGGATTACCTCAGTCCTACTGGGACAGAATTGAGTTTGATGAGCCAAAGACCTTAGAAGATACTATTCGAAAAGCAAGGTATTGCTATGAGAAATTCAAGAATAAGACAGAACTCCATGAAGACTCGAAAAAGAAAAAAAATTAGTTATCAATAAGAAGGGGTTTAAACCCTCGATATTTAAGAACCATGGAAAGAGATCTAGGATGAGCCTGCCTACCAGAAGTGTGTATCAGCAAAATTGTCCATCCCATAGTGGAAATAAACCATTCGGAGCAGTTCCAAGTAAGACTGATAACACGAAGAGAGAACCCTTGAAATTTTTGGGTTATGGAGAGGAACATTTGTTGAGGGACTGTCTGCATAGGCAACAGAGCAATAAGAGGGTATACAACGTCCAAGAGGCTACTACATTCAATGATGTGGCTAGGAGCATGCCACAAATTTATACAGCCTTGCATAATAGACAAGTTGACCACCAAGCTTCAGTGGTGGAGATGGAAGGTACGATTTCCAACCATCTTGTTTCCATTTTAATTGACCCTGGTTCTAATTTGAGTTATGTTGCCCCTCAAACTATTGAGAAATGTAAATAGCAACAAGTTAAACATGTTAAATCATGCATGGTACAACTAGCCACTGGAATCAAAAGAAAAGTAACATAAATCGTACCAGCATACCAATTCGTTATGAGTGGGTTTCCCACCCAAGCGAACCTAAATATACCTCATTTAGGATCTTATGACATGTTGATTGGCATGGACTGGTTGGCTGCCCACAAAAACAAGTTGGACTATTACAGTAAAACTTTGGAGTGTGAAAATGAAGTAGGAAGAAGGGTAACTGGTGCAGACCCCCCTTCTCTCCTAAGGGCTGCGCGACCTCCCGCTCTACAATCGATCAAGAAACTGAGTCTGATTGACTCTTCGGGTCTCTTCTAGACCCCAAACCCACTACACAGGTCCTTTATCCAAAGACGCGGGTCATATGAGACCCGCGGGACCTCTCCTGAGCGTTGTTCAAACCTCAATGACAAATGGGTGTTGTCTCTTCTCCGGCTAAGCCCTTTCATTTACATGACCACGGCTGTGACCACTCACCTAATCAAAATGTGTGTCGTGACTTCACGTATCGGGTCTTCGCATGTGAGTCACCCTGAATCTCTCGACCTTCGAAATCCCGATAGGATCCTAGCACGTACTAGCCCCTCTATTCTCCTTCACCAATGTGACCCTTCACTATGAACGTGGGCCAATCTTCTGAGCGCATCGCAATTTCGTGTATCGGGAACTCCTAATGGGATCCATCTCCGTTCTCCCAAGGTTTGAACTCCCGATGCTTCAAATCTGACGGCCCAGATATTCCCTCGATCCGATGGCTCAGATTAAATCGCGCTCACTCCCGACTCCTGAAATGTCGATATTTCAGAGCACCAAATCAACGGTCCACAATCCTCGCGATCCAATGGTCCTGATCTCCTTTTCATGTATCGGGACTTTGCATTTCGCGAATTTGGAGGGACGCTCACCTCCCTTATCCCGATATCCAAATTCCTGATATCTCCTTGGGCAACCAACAGTCCATATCTCTCCTTGATCCGACAACTCAGATCAAATCACGAACTCAGATTTCACGAGTTCCTAGAACTCCTACTTCTGATATCTCGATATGAGAACTCCCGACAAGACCAGATCTACGGTTCATCTCCCTCCTCCAATCAAGGGTTGTGATCAAATCGCGATTCGCAAGTTCTTATAACTCTGTCTTTGACTTCTCTGAGTCACGAGTCAGGGAAACGTTGATCTCTCACCACATGTCCCCCCTTGATGGATGGTTTCAATGATTTCATAACTTTCATAACCCTGCTCCTCCTGTATACTTTCAAGGCTTATTGTTAGTGCACGCTACCTTGATTGGGAGGTTACGATTCTTTTGTGCTCAGACCGAATGGCTGAGATCTTTCCCCCTCTGCGCTTGCTCCTCCTTTTCTGGACACTGACTGGACGGTCCATATTTTTCTCCCTGAGCTTACGCTTTCTTCAGACTTAGAAGATTTTCGAAGGATTCAAAGGCTTCGACCTTTGTCCTTCATGTGAGTCTGTTTATTGGATCTCGTTAACACTTATGAAAAGTGTTATTCGTCCTAAGCTTGGTCTCATGAAGACTTCGACTTCTCGCGCACTCCTTACGTTTCAGGGATTTCGATAACTCGGATACAAAGGATTTCTAGAAGAGAAATTCCTCTCGCCCTCCTGGCGTTCCCCTTTTTAGTTCTTCGACTTCTTGCAAAGTCCCTTCAACACTTAGTTGAGTCTCGTATCTATGCACTCCTTGCACCAGATATTTACACAAGGTTCGAATTCTTGTGGACGATTGTGCACTCCTTGCACCAGTCTCTTTTCACTCCTTGCAAAGGGAAGTTTTGTGTTGTCTCTTCTAAGCTTCGGAATCGAAATAGATTTTGTTAACGCACTCCTTGTGTTCTATGTGCACACCTTGCACCACTTCAATGGAAGAGAAACAATTGAAACTTATCCTAACATTCACAATTCCATCTACTCATAACAAAATTCATTCATTCATTCATGAAAGCACAATAACAGAGAATTGCAAAACAATGTCCACACCATGGATTGGATCAATTTCCCTCTGTTATATTCCAAAGTGAAAATGGCTACAACTGTAATCAAAAACTAAAACTAAAAACTCAGAAATCTCCTACTAACTTGCCACTAGCCTCATTTGGGCGTACATAACCTCTATTTATCTCATAGGGCTCTTAGGGTTCTCCCTGACTACTTGTCTACATCAAAACCTAACCTACGACTATCTTAGTCCAGTCGCATTCCAGAGCCGGAGTGGAAACTCCCACTTCACTCGTGATTGCTCAAGCCTGCCTCAAAATATTTTTTCGGCGCTGAGTTAAGGCGTACTTCAAAATGTCTGCTACAATTTCCAGTGTTGAGGTCTCGTACAAATTCTGAGACGCTGATAGGTCTTGCTCCACGTGCTTGCCAGCGATGCTTCTGCATCATACTCCCCTTGACAAAAATCCATGGACTCCTGTCCATGAGCTCCTGCACCGAATTTCCATGCTTCTGAATGGTGGCTTCATTTTCCCAACTGGAATCTTCTATTGGGTGTCCCTTCCACTTGACCAGATATTCAAAATACATCTTCCTCCAGATCTTTTTGTCGATCCTCTAATCAACGGTCTTCTCCATCTGTGGTTTCTCTGCTACAGGCATTTGTTTCTCCCATTGAACCTTCACCTAATATTTTGATCCCTCGGTGTCATCTTCCCGGTAAGGATACACGTCTGAAACATTGAATATGGGTGATATGCCCACATCATCTAGCAGCTCAATCTCATAGGCATTTGCATCAAACTTCCTCAAGATATTACATGGCCCTCTCTTCTTCATTTTTAACTTGTTATATGTTCCCCTAGGGAACCTTTCTTTCCTAAGATGTGCCAGAACCTAATCTCCTACTTCAAATTGAATTTCTTTGTGATGTTGATCAACTCTGTGTTTGTACTCCTGGTTAGAATTCTGCAACCGTCCTCTGATCTAGCTATGGAGCTTCTGCATTTCTACAGCAAAATCTTCTCTTACAGCGCTCCTGATCTCACTTTGTTCCAAGTCTCTCAACTCAGATACTCCCCTGGGTTGCATTCGATACGATATTTGGAATGGTCTCTTTCCAGTGCTCTTGTTTGGTGAATCATTGTATGTAAATTCTGCTTGTGGCAGAATCTGATCCCACTGGTTATGGTACTCAGTAACCAAACTTCTTAATAAGTTTCCCAAACTTCTATTTACCACCTCAGTCTATCCATCTGTCTGAGATGGTAAGTTGAGTTGAAGGACAAATCTGTCCTCAACTTCTTCTACGGTGTTCTCCAAAAGTGACCAACAAATTTTGTGTCTCTGTCCGAGACAATGCTTCTGGGTAGGCCGTGAAGTCTTACAACTTCCTTGAAAAACAGATTTGCAACATGTGTTGCATCACTGGTCTTCTAGCATGGGATAAAGTGTGCCATCTTTGAAAATCTATCCACCACCACAAATATGTAATAAAAACCTCTTTGTGCTCTTGGCATTCCCAACACAAAATCCATGCTTATTGCATCCCAAGGCTTCTCTGGTATTGGCAATGATTGATACAATCTAGTGTTCTATCTTTTTCCTTTTGAATGTTGGCAGATTCTACATCTGTTCACAAACTTTGTCACTTTTTTTCTCATACCTAGACAATAGTATGAACTACTCAACTGTGCAAATGTTTTATCATGGCCAAAATGTCCAGCCAATCCTCCACTATGCTTTTCCTTCAAAAGGTTATCCCTCATTGAGCATTTTGGTATGCACAACTGATTTCCCTTGAATAGTAATCCCTCCTGAATCATGTACTCTTTCCACTGGCTTCTGTCTCTCAGCGTAGGATTTGCACATGCTTCATATGCTTTCTTGAAATCTGTATCATCACAATACATGTCCTTAAGGTGTTCAAACCCCAAGGTCTTCACCTGAAATTCCTACAGAATCAAACATCTCCTACTTAATGCATCAGCAACTTTGTTAGCATTCCCAACAATATGTTTTATGACAAAAGTAAAATTCTACATAAACCCAACCCATTTTGCATGCCTCTAATTCAATTTTTCCTCTCTGGTTATGAATTGTAAGGCTTGGTTATCACTATACAAGACAAATTCTTGTGGGACAAGGTAATGTCCCCACTTCTTCAAGGCTTGAATTATGGTATAAAACTCCTTGTCATGCGTGGAGTATTTTCTCTTGGTCTCATTCAAATTCTCACTGAAATAGGCAACAAGTCTATTATCCTGACTCAGAACTGCTCCAATTGCAACTCCACTTGCATCACATCTCACCTGAAATGTCTTTTCAAAATTTAGCAAGACCAAAATTGGTCGTTCTGTTATTTTCTCCTTCAGTATATTGAAGCTCCTCTCGACTTCCTCTATCCATTTAAAAGACTTGTGTTTCTTCTTCACTGTATCCATCATAGGCGTACAAATTCCACTGAAGTCTCTGATGAACTTACTATAGAAGCTTGCTAATCCATGGAATCTCCTTACCTCAAACATGCTTCTTGGTGACAGCCATTCTTTGATTGCTTTCACCTTCTTTGGATCCATCTTCAGTTCATTTGAAGAGATCACAAAACCCAAGTAAATGAGTTATGTCTTCATAAAAGAGGACTTCTTCAGATTTATCAACACCTTCTCCTGTTGTAGCCTCCTCATTACTAGTGTCAGATGTCTCAAATGCTCCTCTTTAGTCATGTTAAAGATTATTATATCATCCAGATACACAACCACAAACTTGCCAATGAGTATTTCATTCATTAGCCTCATAAAATTACTTGGGGCATTTGTTAAGTCAAATGGCATAACAAGCCATTCATACAAACCTTCATTTGTCTTAAAGGTTGTCTTTCACTCATCACCTTCTCTCATTCTAATCTGTTGATATCCACTTTTCAAATCTATTTTAGAAAAGAAATTTGATCCACTTAAATAGTCCATTAAATCATCCATTCTTGGTAAAGGAAATTTGCACCTGATGGCTATATTGTTAATGGATCTCGAGTCTGTACACATTCTCCATCCTCCATCCTTCTTTGGACTCAACACAGTTGGTACTGCACATGGAATCAAGCTTTCTCTAAACAAACCCTTGTCTAACAATTCTTGGACTTGGTTCTTCACCTCCTCATTCTCTCGAGGTGTCAGTCTGTATGTTGCTTTTTTCGGCAGACTTGCTCCTGGTATCAAGTCAATATTATGGTTGATACTTCTGATGGGTGGATATGAGTTAGGCAGCTCATCCACCACTATGTCAACAAAATTATCCAACAATTCCTGAACTTCTTCAATCAAATCATCCATTGAAGTAATTGTAAGGATAACTCTGGGTTTCCTTACCACAACGAACTACATCTCCTATTCTTCCTTGAATTATTTTAGGAGTCACTTCCCGCTCATGAGAAGTATGCATGTGCTAGCTTCCTCCTTCACTTTCTTCTTCTCTATTGGCAGCAACATGTGTGTTCTACCATTCTTCTCCAAGGTGTATGTATTTTTCCTCCCATCATGAATGACATTCTTGTCAAACTGCCACGGTCTTCCCAACAAAATATGGCATACATCCATGGGAATTANAAGCATTTTTTAGTAACCATTACCTGGTGTCCTTTCTGCAACCATGAGACTTTGTATGGATTTGGATGTGCAGTTGTCTCCAGCTCCAATTTCACCACAATCTTTGTGGATACTAAGTTGTTCGTGCTCCCACTATCAATTATTACCTTGAATACTCTGTCTTTAGTCTTGCAAGTTGTTCTGAAGAGACTGTTCCTCTGCACTAGCCTCTCAACTGTTGCCTCTGGTTTTAAGAGAACCTTTCTCAACATCAGGGATCTTCCATCCTCTACTCCTTCTGCTTCAACATCTCTTCTCTATGCTTCTGAAATGTGAGCTTCACCTCCTCCTTATTTATTTTTCTTGGGAAATTCCCAAGACATGTGCCATGTCTTTCTACAGGCATAGCATCTTACTTCTCCTCCTCCTCTTCTTCCTCTTCCTCTAGAAGAACTTCTTCCACCACTCTGCCTTCCTCGGGAAATTCCTCCTATTTTCGTGTGATTATGTGGTTTCTCAGTCTCATCATTAGACTTATGTGCCTTGTCATGGGTAACTCCCTTGCTTTTGTTTAAGGCTGGGCTTTTGCCTCTTCCTCACTGGCTTTGTTTTCTGACCAACTTCTCCTCTACCTTCAGTGTGAACTGATAAGCATCCTCCACTATCTTTACCAACATCATGTTGAGCTCATCCTGGATTTCATATCGCGGGCCATTTATATATCTGGCAACTTTTTCTTCATCTCTCTCCCTTTGTCCAGTTCTGATGTTCATCCTATAGAACTCCTCTATGTACTCCTTAACTATCATCCCCTTCTGTCTCGGGTTCTGCATCTTCTTGAACAAATTAATCTGATAATCCTTGGGCATGAACTTAGCCTTCAGCTTGGCTACCATTATGTCCCAATTCTTTATCTTATGTTTTCCTTGGCTCCTCCTCTTAGCCTACAGTTTATCCCACCACAGTGTTGCATGTCTTTTTAGCCTGGTGACAACCTATTTCACCTTTCTCTCTTCAACGACATCTTCATAGTCGAAATGTTTTTCCATGGATCTTATCCAATCCAGAAGTTCTTTAGCATCTAAATTGTCTTCATACATTGGGACCTCTATCTTGGCTCTGCCTCCCAATCTAACAAATGCTCTCAACAATCATTCTTCGACAACCTCCTTTCCTACAGCTTCTTCGACTTCTACTACTTCACTCTCTACATCCCTAATGTCTCTAGCAGTAGGTGCTCATCTCTGTGTTGCCTCCATCACCTCTACTCTTGCACGAAGTTCTCGCATCTCCCTTTCTATAGCTCGATTGGATAAAGGTGGTTCCCCTTGTCTCCTTGGTGGCATTGCGTCGACTGTCTGTCACACGTAGACTACAACTTCGAGTTCTTTTGTCTCCTCTCCTCTACCTGTTGTCTGCAAGAAAAACTTCGGCTCTGATACCACTTGGTGCAAACCCCCCTTCTCTCCTAAGGGTTGCACGACCTCCCGGTCTAGGATCAATCAAGAAACTAAGTCTGGTTGAATCTTCGGGTCTATGCTAAACCCCAAACCCACTTACATAGGTCCTTTCTCCAAAGAGGTGGGTCGTATGAGACCTGTGGGCCCTCTTCTGAGCATTGTTTAAACCTCAATGAGAAACGGGTGCTAGATCTTCTCTGGCTAAGCCCTTCCTTTACATGACCACGGTTGTGACCACTCGCCTAATCAGAAGGTGCGTCATGACTTTGTGTATCGGGTCTTCACATGTGAGTCATCCCGACTCTCTCAACCTATGAAATCCTGATAGGATCCTAGCGCGTACTAGCCTCTCTATTCTCTTTCACCGATGTGACCCTTTGCTATGATTGTGGGCCAATCTTCTGAGTGTGTCGTGATTTCACGTATCGAGAACCCCCGATGGGATCCACCTCCATTCTCCCGAGGTCTGAACTCCCAATACTTCAGATCTAACAGCCTAGATCTTCCCTCGATCCAATGGCTCAGATTAAATCGCGCTCGCTCCCGACTCCCGAAATGTCGATATTTCAGAGCACCAAATCAACGATCCACAATACGCAGGATCCAATGGTCCTGATCCCCTTTTCGCGTATTGGGACTTCATGTTTCATGAAGTTGGAGGGCCACTCGCCTCCCTTCTCCCAATATCTGAACTCTCGATATCTCCTTGGGAAACCAACGGTCCAGATCTCTCCTTGATCCGACGGCTCAGATCAAATCGCAAACTCAAATTTTACGAGTTTCTAGAACTCCTACTTCCGATATCCCGAATTGCGAACTCCTGACAAGACCAGATCTACAGTTCAGCTCCCTCCTCCGATCAACGGCTGCGATCAAATCACAATTCTCGATTTCTTATAACTCTACCTTTGACTTCTCTGAGTCACAAGTCAGCGAAACGTTGATCTCTTGCCACGTGTCCCCCCTTGATGGACGGTTCTGATAATTTCGGAACTTTCATAACCCTGCTCCTCCTGTATACTTTCAAGGCTTATCGTTAGTGCACGTTACCTTGATCATGCGGTTACGATTCTTTTGCGCTTAGACCGAATGGCTGAGATCTTTCCCCCTCTACGCTTGCTCCTCCTTGTCTGGACGCTGACTGGATAGTCCAGATTTTTCTCCCTGAGCTTACGCTTTCTTCAGACTTAGAATATTTTCAAAGGATTCAAACGCTTTGACCTTTATCCTTCCTACGTGTCTGTTTCATGGATCTCGTTAACACTTATGAAAAGTGTTATTCCTTCTGAGCTTGGTCTTGTAAAGACTTCAACTTCCCGCACACTCCTTGCGTTTCAGGGATTTTGATAACTCAGATCCAAATGATTTCTCAAAGAGAAATTCCTCTCGCCCTCCTGGCGTTCCCCTTTTTTGGTTCTTTGACTTCTTGAAAAGTCTCTTTGACACTTAGTCGAGTCTCGGATCTATGCACTCCTTGCACCATATCTTTACGCAAGGTTTGAATTCTTACGGACGATTTTGTACGCCTTGGACCAGTCTCTTTGCACTCCTTGCAAAGGGAATTTTTGTGTTATCTCTTCTGAGCTTCGGAATCAAAATAGATTTCATTAATGCACTCCTTGTGTTCTGTGTGCACACCTTGCACCACTTCAACAGAAGAGAAACAATTGAAACTTATCCTAACATTCACAATTCCATCTACTAATAACAAAATTCATTCATTCATTCATGAAAGCACAATAACACAGAATTGCAAAACAATTTCCACACCATGCATTGGATCAATTTTTCTCTGTTATATTCCAAAGTGAAAATGGCTACAGCTGTAATCAAAAACTAAAACTGAAAACTCAGAAATCTCCTACTAACTTGCAGCTAGCCTCATTTGGGCATACATAACCTCTATTTATCTCAGAGGGCTCTTAGGGTTCCTCCTGACTACTTGTCTACATCAAAACCTAACCTATGGCTATCTTAGTCCAGTCGCATTCTAGAGCCAGAGTGGAAACTCCCACTTCGCTCGCGATTGCTCAAGCGTGCCTCAAAAGATTTTTCTGACACTAAGTTAAGGCATACTTCAAAATTTCTGTTGCAATTGCCAGCGTTGAGGTCTCGTACAGATTCCTAGACGTTGATAGGTCTTGCTCCGCGTGCTTGCCAGTGATGCTCCTACATCAAAAACCCTACAAGGGATTCAAAATCCTGTCTCGGTGAGACAAATATTAGCCCTCCAAGTGAAGAAGTATTGTAGAAAGGGATGTCCCTTGTATGCAATACAAGTACAAAACTTTGTTGAGAATGACAAACCCAACCTAGAGTACCATCCCATATTAAGAGAATATAAAGATGTATTCCCAGAAGAGGTGTCAAGTCTACCTCCCAGAAGGGATATTGACTTTTCAATAGAACTTGTACTAGAAGCGGTGCCAATGTCTAGAACACCCTATAGAATGAGTACACCAGAGCTAGTTGAGATCAAACTACAGTTGAAGGAGATGTGGGACAAAGGATACATTCGGCCTAGTGTGTCCCCATGGGGAGCACCAGCCTTGTTTGTGAAAAAGAAATATGGCACACTCAGATTATGCATAGATTATAGACAACTCAATAAGGTGACCGTCAAGAATAAGTATCCCTTACCAAGGATCGATGACTTGTTTGACCAATTAAGGGGTGTTACAAACTTCTCCAAGATTGAATTGAGGTCTGGATACCATCTTGTATGAATTAAAGATTAAGACATCCATAAGACAGCCTTTAGGACAAGATATGGTCACTATGAGTTTGTGGTGGTGTCATTTGGACTTTCCAATGCACCAGCCACTTTTATGTGCTTAATGAATAATGTATTCATAAAGTTATTGGATAGGTTTGTGTTGGTTTTCATTGACGATATCCTAATCTACTCCAAGAATAGGGAAGAACATGAAGACCATCTCAATATAGTACTCCAAGTACTAAGAGAACATCAGCTCTATGCTAAGCTTAGTAATTGTGATTTTTTTCCAGAAACAAGTCCATTACTTAGGCTATGTTATTTATGAGGAAGGAGTGGCAGTTGATCCTGATAATATTAAAGCCATCATGGATTGGCCTACCTCAAAGGATGTATCTGATATCATATCCTTTATGGGACTAGCAGGATACTATTGGAGGTTCATAAAAGGATTCTCCAAGATTGGTTGCCCAATCAACTCCCTTCAGAAAAACGGGGTTAAATTCATTTGGACATCAGAATGTGAAGAAACATTTCAAGAGCTGAAATACCTTCTAACCAATGTGCCTGTACTGAAGATTGTAGACCCAAACAAGGACTTCCTTGTGTGTACAGATGCCTGCAAGGAAGGGCACGGAGGATTCCTTATGCAAGAAGGACATGTGATTTTCTACAAATCCAGAAAATTGAATGAGAATGAGGTTAATTATGTGACCCATAATATGGAATTGGTTGCCATAGTGCATGCTTTAAAAATGTAGAGGCATTACCTCTTAGGTAGAAGAATTGTACTTATGACAGACCATAATGGGTGGAGGTATTTGTTTGACCAACCAAAACGCAATGTGAGACAAGATAGGTGGATGTCTCTCCTTAGTGAGTTTGATTTTTAAATCAAACATATCAAAGGAAAGGAGAATAGGGTGGTTGATGCCCTTAGTAGAATTATGAAAGTGGTTAACTTGGCAGTTGTAAGCACCAATGATCATACATCAAAGAGAGTCAAAAGTGTACAAGAAACAAATGCATTTTTCAAGAGAGTGACATCATACCTAAAGCAAGATCCCACATGGTTGAAGTACGAAGGCTATTAGATGCTTAATGATGGCCTGATGACTTACAATGGAAGATTGTATATTCCAAATTGTGACGACTTGAAGAGGTTCATAATGGATGAACTAGACAAAATACCATATACTAGTCATCCTAGTTATCAGAAAATGATCAGGGCCACTAGGAAACTATTTTATTGGACCGAACTGAAAAGGGACATAGTTGATTACTTAGCTAAGTGTCTAGAATGTCAACAATTCAAGTAAAAGCGTTGGCACCCAGCAGGGTTTTTGCAGCCCCTACCAATTCCTGAATGGAAATGGGAAACCATCTCCATGGATTTCATCACAAGATTACCAAGATCATCCAAATAGAACGATGTCATCATGGTAGTTGTGGACAAACTGAGCAAGGCTGCTCACTTCATACCCGTCAAGTCAACTTGCAAGGAAATAGATATTTCCAGCATTTTCATGAAAGATATATTTAGACTGCATGGCATGCTTAAGGAAATTATATCCAACAGAGATACAAAATTTACTTCAAAATTTTGGAAATATTTGTTTGTTGGTTTTGAAACAAAAATGCTCTTTAGTACAGCCTATCATCCTCAAACTAATGGGCAGAAATAGAGGGTAAACCAAGTGTTAGAATAAATGTTGAGGATGCATGTACTGCATCAACCCAAGAAGTGGGAAGACTACCTACCACTGGTAGAATTTTCCTACAACAATGGCTATCAAGAGTCATTAAAAATGAGCCCTTTTGAAGCCCTCTATGGAAGACAATGCAACATTCCAATCAGATGGAACAACCCAGTAGACAGAGTTACAATAGATCTAGATATGCTAAAGGAAATGGAACAGCAAGTAATTCAGATCAGACACAATCTGAAGATATCCCAGGATAGACAAATTATATATGTAGACATGAAAAGGACTCCTAGAGAGTTCAAAGCAGGGGATCATGTGTATCTCAAAATTAGACCTAGGAAAATATCTTTGAGCATGGGAGCTTGTGCCAAGCTGGCACCTCGGTATTATGGACCCTTCAAAGTTCTAGATAGAGTGGGACCAGTAGCCTATCGTCTAGCACTTCCTCCCACATTGAAGGCACATAATGTTTTCCATGTTTCTTTATTAAAGAAGTATGTACATGATTTTAATCATATTATTGACTGGTCTGTGATTTAGGTGGAACCCAAGGGAGAATTCCTGCCAGAACTTCAATGCATAATAGACATGAAGGAAACCCCACTCAGGGACAGAACCATTCCACAATTCAAGGTGCAGTGAAAATACTTTGGCTCGGATGAGGCTACATGGGAAATGGAGGATGCCATGAAACATGCATATCCATTTTTGTTTACTTCTGTATATATAGAGCACATCAACAGATAGAACATCGAGGACGATGTTCCTTTAAGGAGGAGGGGATTGTAATACCCTTGTTTCCCCCAGTTTGTAAATATAACTATAACTAGCCAAGAGACTATGGTGGACTAAATATGGGTGAATGTTTGATTTTATGAATGTTTGTATAAAAGGGTCAATGTATGAATTTTATGTTATTAATATAAATTTGATATGTGTTGCAGAACTACTAAAAGGGGGGAGTTTGTCAAGATAGACCATGGATATTATGAGAGATATGGTGAGGGAAACCAAGAATGGTTGAGATGACCCTCACCAAACTAGTACCTACTAGGTGTAATTGCTCAATAGTCCTTTGACCCATAAATGAATTACCAGTCAGGCTAGTAGTTGGAAGGCCATCCTCAAGAGTTAATGAGGATATGGGGTAGGGTACCCATCTGTAAGGATTCCAGGCATGACCACGAGTTGGGGATTTGGAACCATGCAACCTTGCTAAGGAAGGAAAGAAAGAAAGTGATTCGGGGGGACAGAGATGGATTTGAAAGGAAGCAGAGTAGAGCTCAAGAAGAGAAGAGAGATGGTTTTCAACTTAGGAGTTGAGAGAAAATTTGAGAAGCAAGCTCGTTTTTGGTTGTAAGAAGCCATGGGCAGGATCTCGCTGCAAGCTTATCAACGAGGTTGACGAGTGACTGAGGAAGTGCTTGCGTAGACCTCCTTGCTTGGTGTAGAGAATTCGGTTGCCAGGATCATGTGGGAGGAGGAGAGTAACCTCCGTCCCTGACTATCGTGGACCAAGGAGAAAGGATCTCTCTCATAGCATCGTGGTCTAGCTTAAGGGTGGCCAGCGGTAAATTCGTCAGGAGTGGTTGTGCCTATGGTTAGGTGGAAACAGGCACCCCTTTCAGCAGTCGCTTCACATTTTCCAGTTCTTATAAGAACTTTCATACTTTGAGTAATATATTGGATGCGATGATTGAAAGTCTATGTTTATGATTAAGTCTTTCAGAGTTTGAACAGTTATTAGAAATGCTCATTTTGCTTCTATAAACTATTATTTCACATGGTTTTCGATTTACCTCAGTTAGCCGCTAGAGAGTTATGGTATGGGAATCCGCAGAAGATTCGGGGTAGGATTAACTGAAACATTTAAGTCTCATCGACCTTTTGAGTTTAACTTAGCAGGAATGTCAAGTTCAACTCTGTGGGAGAAGGGCGTTCCTCCAGACCCTCCATCCATGTGACTAAGGGCTCATACCCATGGTATTTAATACAGTCTCGATAAAGAGCTGAGTGTAGCCTGGAATCCAAATATAATCCCATATGAAGTAGGGTGGGAAACCCCTCGCTAAGTCCAAAAGGAGTGAAGCTACTTCGGCTTCAGGACTTTGGGACTTAGGATTTTACAACCCTCAAAAACAGTCGAAGGCCGGAGTCACGAATTGATGAGGGTCATAGATCTGGGATCTAGTGGAGATCTCTCTCAGCTGTTAGATCAGACTTAGGAAGGGTATCATTAAGTATTTCGAAGAAGTTCCACTTTGGGAGAATAGGAGTGGTCTAGCGCCGAAACTCTTGAATGTCGGAGTCATGAAGTTAATCTGGACTGTTGAAGGTATAGGGACCCATGTCCATATATCAATGGCTACCGTAAGTTCAGGTATTCGGCCATATCGATGTGAAGACATAGGAACGTTCATTTCCGAACGTCGACGTTCCATGTAGAACGTCGAACATCGACGTTCAACGAAGAATGTCGAATGTCGAATTTACGAAGCGACGTAGATTGTCGATCCTCAGATCCTTCGGGATCCCTCTCAGTCGTCAATTTAAGGATTTCATTGAGAACCGCTCTTAACTGCCCAACCAACCAGGAACGTGTCATGGAGAGACACGTGGTCCCCACTTGTCCTCTGTCAAAAGTTGCTCGTTGGACTAGAATCGTTGGATGAGAGGCCACGTAGCGGAAGATCCTAAAGTTCGGAGACTTGGTACTCCGGGGGAACTTGGCTAAGAGTATTCAAAGTGTGAAAACCTCTGAAGTCACAAACGCTGAAGTGAATCTCACCTGTTGATAAGATCAGGACACGTGGTGCTAGATTAGAGATTCCAGGGACTTGGCTCTTCCGGGACTTCGTGATGTGAGTAGTTGGTAAGCTTCGAAGCCCGAAGTCACAAAGTAACGGGAACCATAGATCTATGGATCTACGTGGACATATATCAACCGTGATATTTTAAAGAGGTTAGAAGGTTGTATGTTGAGGACTAATGTGGCTCATTGACGTCATCTAGGGTGACGTGGACCCGCAACTAAGGTGCCACATGTCACCGGGATATGGACGATTCACAGACCCCTTATGACTATTAGATCATGACACGTGTCACCCCCTATAGAGGACACATGTCACCCCTGGTCCTTGTCACGTGTCAGCCTCCAGTTCATGCCCACCTGGCCAACATGGTTGGTGACATGATTGGGACTTCGAGAGTTCGGAAGATTTGGTGCATAGTATAGTAGAGGGACAATCAATGTCGATCATCGATTGTCGAATGCCGAAAAGTTCATCGTTGATCGTTGATTGTCAACGCTGAAACATTCAATGTCGATCATCGGTCGTCAAACGTCGAAACGTTCAATGATGATCGTCGATCACCGAACACCGAAAATGTAGAACACGGATCGTCGATTGTCAAATGTCGAACGCCAACACTGAAAAAAGGGACATTCAACGTAAAACCTTGAACGTCGATTGTCGAATGGCCAAGGACACATGGAGATATTTCGTGACTTCAAGGAGAATGCATGCAGTAAGAAAAGGGGCATTCAGCGCCAAACACCGAAGACCCCAACTAATAATGTGTGAATAACTTCAGGAGGCAGTGTCTTGCAAACCAGGGATCAGATTTTGAGCTGGTATTAGTCATTAGAAAGCTAAGGACGAGTAGAAGAGGATGAAGACCTCGGAGAGATGATTTGAGATGATTTGAATGAGAAAAAGAATTTGATTCCCCATCCCTAGAAAGGATATTTAGGAGTCGGGTGTGTTACAAGTCCCTCCAAGAAAAACTTTCTATCATTGTAGGGGCCATACATATTTATTATTTTGTACACTTTCCTCAACTCCTTGAATCTTATTTCTACCATTATACTCTCCTTCATGACATTGGAAGAGATGGAATCTATTAGAATTCTACCCTGAGACCAAAACCCTTGATAGACCCACAACATTCATCGAAGAAAAGTTCTAATCTATCAAAAAGGAAGTGAAGATCTCTATTGTTTTGACCTAGTACACATATCTTCTTAGATAAGCAAGACAATAAATTTATAGACATCATATATTCTTTTTAGGGCTAGTTATTTTAGGGCACCCCCTACCCCTCTAGCATTTAGTTGAAAGGATAATCATTAGATTACAACTTTTTGGATCTTTTGTTATGTATATAAATTATAAACTATGAAATAAACTAAATGATATAAAAAAAACAAACAAATAAAGTAGTCAAAGATAAAGAAACATTTAAAAATAAGTAAATGACTTAATAGTCATAACCTTTCATGACAAGTCACCAAAGGCTCCCCCTTGGGATTATTTATACGGGGCCCTCTCATTGTAAAACAATGCATCTCATTTTCATACATTCATATCCTATTCATTTTTATATTTTACTTCTCACTCTTTTAAGTAAGTCAACTTGAGTGTACTCACTACATTGGTATTAGAGTCAGATCGAGTAAAAAATTATCAAGACTTAGTAAAAAAATTATTAAACTTGTTTAAATTTTACATTGGTATTAGAGTCAGATCGAGTAAAAAATTATCAAGACTTAGTAAAAAAATTATTAAATTTGTTTAAATTTTTTTACAATATCTAGTAAAAAATTATCGAAACTTAGTAATTTTTTTTTAACTAGATCCAGTAAATTTTTACAATAAAAAATAATCAACTTCAAAAAAATGAGAGAAATAACTTGTAAGAGCGTCTCTCTTATCCACCTCTCCACATATTTCCCACTTTCTAAGAGTCAAGTTGAGGTCCCCTCCTATGATGGTATTATCCCCATTCAAAATACCCAAGCTTCCTAGTCCGTCTAAGAAAGACTTTCTATCACTGTAAGGCTCATACATATTTATTATTTGGTACACTTTCCTCAACTCCTTGGATCTTACTTCTACAATTATACTTGCATTCATGACATTGAAAGAGATGACATCTATATTAGAATTCAACCCTGACTCCAAATGCCCAGATAGCCTCACAACATCCATCAAAGAAAACTTCCAATCTTTCAAAAAGGAAGTTAAGATCTGTACCACTTTTGACCTAGTACACATAGTTTCTTGGATAAGAAAGAGATTGGGTTTGTAGACATCATACATTCCTTTTAGGTTTAGTTGTTCTAGGGCACTCCCTACCCCTCTTGCATTCAATGAAAGGATGATCATTAGGTTACAACTTGTTGCATATTCTATTATTATACCTGCCGATAGGCATGGTATATAGCTTTGAGTTAGGCTTGACTTTCTATTAGTTCATGGTTGACCAGAAAATATACAGCTCTTTATCTAAAGTTTTGAAAAACAATGATTTATTTTAAATTTCAAAACTCATTTATCTAAGATCTTATTGGCCAAAGACTTTGAAGTCTTATTGTTGCCTTCACTCCCCCCAATGTTATTGTAATAAATATTTCTGCCATCTAATCATTTCATGCTTGCTCCTTCTCTCCCTATCTCCTTAAACAATACTTTCATTATTATATTCGACAGGTATATGCTACCTAGGAGCCTTGTTAATATAAATTATAAACTAGAAAAGAAACTAAATGATATAAATAATAAACAAATAAAATAGTAAAAGATAAAGAAACAATTAAAAATAAGTAAATGACTTAATAGTCATAACCTTTCATGAAAAGTCACCAAAGTTCATAATTTTCTTTTACTTGCAATTAGATGTTGTGATTGCATACATATTTTAAAGTTTCTAAATTTTCTTTTATTTATTTAATATTTAAAAAAATCAATTTTATAGAATTTAAAATTATTAATTTTCTATTGGTTGAACACAATGATATGAGTATTTTTATGTGGTTTTAATAGGTATTGTGAGATTACAATATTTAACTAAAAAAATCACACAAAGTGTCACCTAGCCATCACGTTAATGAGTCATCTAATGTGTTCATTCTTGATGTGAGAGATATCATTATTTTAATCTATTCTTGATGCAAGAGATATCATTATTTTAATCCATGTGTGTCTTTATCACTGCATTGATTTTATAGTACTTGTCATTTAATGTCATCATTTTTCATTCTTGTTGTAAGAGATATCATTTTTTTATCTCATTTGTGCTCCATTTTTAAAAGTCTTTTATCTTAATTTTAAGTGAACTTTAAGTTTAATATAATAATATTATTATATTCATAAATAAATAATATTATCATTGTGATTTGTTACTTAAAAGTTTTGTTCTAACTCAATCATACTTTGAAGTGTTATGGATAGGAGTAATATCTCACAACTTTTATTCATCAATTTATTTTAAAAATGTTTGAAACTTCAATTTACATTTGTGATAATGTTAATATTTATTAAAACCTAGATCTGTCCAATTCTACGTCAACTTTTAAAAACATAGATTAGCATCTATCACTTATCTTTTGTTTTTATACTACGCATAAATAATGCATTATTACATTACTAGCATACCCCCGAAACGGGGAAAGGGAATGCCGAAAAAAACCAAGTAACATATGTTTTTATGACCATCATAATATTTAGTGAGAGAACAACCAATGAAACAAAGATAATATAGAGAAATGAATAGTGTATATATTTTTCCAAGTATATCGTAAAAACAAAAAATTTAGATATCATCTAATTACAATTTGATATGAAAATGCAATAAAATAGATGAAAACTTTTATTATCATCATTAATCATTAATAAATACAAAACCATGTCATTGATGTTGGCTAAAACTAATTTTACATTAATTATTTGTAAGATAAAAGATATATATCTTTTCAAAAGAGGGAAGTCCTAGATATTCCTCACATTATATTTTAAATATGCAATGAGTTCAAAAACTAAATATGGTTACATTATTGTGAAAATTGTAAACTTGTAAACATGAGAGTTGTCTATTTTGGCATCAATTTAAATTCTCACATGAATTAAAGTATTGTTAGATCTTGGGAAAAATGATACTTCTTTCTCTTAGGAAGAAAACTAAGGTTTTTAAGTCTTGTGACAAAACTTGGCCAAGCTATAGAGGACTTCCAAGTCAAACTTTGTTTTTCATAGAAACGAGATGAATTGATTTGCTATAAATTCATACTTGCTTCAGACAACTTCGACTCCGCAGGAACAAGTTTGATGCTCAAGTAATTGAGGGTTTCAAAATATGGCTTTTGTGTTGGGCTAGAGTTTTTGACGGTTTGCAAGGTTTACTTGCGAACCAGATGAGAAAATCAACGAGTACCTTTATAAGTTTTTATACCCGAACATGAAAATATTTATTATTCCACTTAGTGATTTTTGTTGAGTCCAATTTCAACTCTTACTCTGAGGTTTTGTTCAATTTTGTAACTACAGTTTCTACCTATTTCCATTCACTCTAAGAAAATCTATATTTCTTTTCCACTTTAGGAAAATTTGTTTTCAAGGAAATGAGAATTCATTCTATAAATTCTAATATGGCGATAGAACTCCTTACAATTTTGATCTGAATTTTCAACATTTTATTTTTTCACTTTATTATCATTGGTGTTTAACTCCTTTAAATGCCATATTTTTAATTTGTAAAACGTGTTAAAAAATAGGCTCTTCCTTGTTTCGTTAAGAAGAGTCAACACTTTTCATAATTTGTTGATAATATAATAAGCCCTTTTTAAAAACAAGTGTATTGGTAAAACATATTAAAAAAAAAGGCGTTGTCTAAACATTAGACTTTTTAACTATTTCACCGGAAGTCGGCGAAATAAATCTTGGTGAAATCACAATTTTTTGTTATTTAAATTGCATTTTTGATGGTCGATTGCTATCACCAGGGTGCCTTTTCGCATCATTGTTTAAGTGGATTCTTCAGCCCATTCATCCTATTACTCAGGAGGGTGTGTGTCTCTTAAGGAGGGCAAATTATTCTTAGTGGATCTTGTGAGTTGGAGTGGGAGACCTCTCCCAATAGCTTGGAGGTTAATCATAGGAGTTCTCTAACCCTTGATCTATAGTTTGGCATTTGGTTTTAGTGACTTAGAGGCCAAATTCTTGGAGGCTGAATTATTGGCTTGCTTCAGCTAGCGAGGGCACATATGTTTTAGATATATTGTGGTTTGAAGGTCTTTCAGTTGAGCTACAGCTCAAAGACTACTCATATCTTCTTGCTATCATCAGATCTATCTTCTCACAGAGTTTTGTAGAGGTTTGAGGCCATCGGAAAGGAGGTCATACTTTCCTTGATCTATTCCAGCCAGGAAGTGTGCATTGTGCTAGAGAGGGCATCACCTATAATAGAGGGTAATAGTTGGACTTCAATGTTACTTGGTATTCATCTTGGAGAGGGTTTTGGAAGCCTAGATCTTCATCTCTATCTTGTACCTTGGAGGCATCATCAACCACACACTCTATTCTATAACATATATTCTAGAACTATTCCACTTTGTATTAGGTCAGCATTAATATGGCGTTGTCTAGTTGTTCTACGAAATGGCTCTTTTCGCCAGAATCTGGCGATATAAATTTACAAGAATCACTATTTTTTGTTGTTCAAAATCCATTTCTAAATGCAGAAATGGATTTAGCATGCTGAAAAACCCCAAAGGCACTAAGATTATATAGAAATAATCACTCAAATCTACGAACCTAACAATTTCTCACTGGATTTCGGTAAATATACCTGAAAAAAATTGTCATTTCGTAGAACATTTAGCCTACGGCCTATTATTATAAATAAAATAAAATCTAAGGTATTTGTGGCTATTTATTGTGTTATTGGTCTTGCATCATGTTGATTATATGCCATTTCTATATCCACGTTATTTACTTGCTACAAACACACAATCAAACCTTAATATTAAACCCTAGCGCAACTCAAGAGGACAAATTTGCTAACTATTTGACAAAATACCACAACCAAAAAACACATTAAACCTTAATGTTCCAAGCAAATTGGTTTGGGAACTTTACAGATTAATAAAGTTTAACTCCAAATTCTTCATTTTGAACATATAATCCAAGCCATTGTTTTCTTAAGAATTGTCCAATTCAAATATAATATTTTTTTAATACAAAATATAATCATTTATGAAAAAAATTGCAACTATGATGTAATTCTATAAATAAATAAATAAAAATACCCTTTAGTTTGACTCTTCAACTCTATAGGCAACATTTCTACATGATATAGTCAGAATTTCCCACCAACAAAACCCATCCATTATCAATAAAACCACCTTTAATAGCCCAAACCTTTTTAGAAAACAACTCAAACAAAAGACTCGAAACTTAATAGAGATTATGAAATACCCAGCCATATATCCCTTCAATCCAATGCTCGTAGAAATCCAAAACCAGAATGGAAACAAAAGGCGCCTAGTTTTAAAATAAAACTAACAAGATACAAAGCATCTTTTCGCACGCTCCAGTAAATTCCCAAGAATCTTATATTCTTCTTGATCCTCCTCCAATTCAGTTTTTTTGTTTTCTAATATTTATAGAGTAAGTGATTTCATTTTAAGGCTCCACTAAATTGCAAAGAATCTTTTGTTCTTCCTAATCCTCTTACGCTACACTAAATTCCCAAGAATATTTTTTCTTCCTAATCCTCCTCCCAATCTAGTTTTTCTTATTTTCAAATTTTTATGCGGTAAGTGATTTTATTTTTCATTTTTTCTGTCGAAGAAGCACCAGTTTTTCTTATTTTTGAATATTTATGTCGTAAGTGATTTTATTTTTCATTTTTCCTGTCCAAGAAACA
Organism: Picea mariana; assembly: GCA_032191745.1. NCBI lineage: Eukaryota > Viridiplantae > Streptophyta > Pinopsida > Pinales > Pinaceae > Picea > Picea mariana. The sequence continues at coordinate 49,482 of JASDQU010106508.1, read as the reverse complement.
CATAGTAATTAACCAAAGGATTCAGGTTTTGTTTAAATTTGCAACAACGGTTTTGTTTAAATTTCCATGGGCTATCCATAGTTAGTCCTCTTTGTATACTACTGAATTTGTTATTTCTAGAGCATTTCCAATTTTCCACATTCATTTGGGCATCGGATCATCTCTCCGGTACACCAGTGCCAAATGAAAATTTCAACGTCGTGTTGAAAAGGTGGAGAATCCTTACAAAATATTTTACTCTGGAAGCAAGGTGCCATCCGGCCGTATAAGCTAGAGTGAGATGTGTCTAGGATCCTATAGTACTTGGGGCTGGTTCAGAGCACGTATATAAAAACTGTATTGTAGCAGTTTGAATTTACAGAGCCACGGCACCTGTATTTTTTTAGGTTCTCTCATCTGTGTGTTGTATCTTTAGGTCGTGAAAAGTTGGAAACGCCTCGGATCTTATGTGCAATGGGTGTGACTATTTATTTTCATCAATATGATCATTTTTTGAGTGATTTTTCCGAAGTATAATTGTGTGGGTGGCGGTCATTTTGATTGGATAGTGCTTATTTTCCTTAGTAGCATCTGACGATAAGAAGAAAAAACAGGTTGGGATTTGAAGGGAGGCGAGAAATCTTCAAGGATTAAGTTGTCTGCAGATGAATATGTAAATGGTAAAAGGTATAGTGTAGAATAGGATTCTCAATGCTCATTGAATTCCTTGTAATTCTTTTGCTTGGATTTGAAATAATTAACTTAGAAATCCAAAATAAAAAATTCATCAACAATAAAATAACAGACGAAACCATGAATATCGAGTCAACCCTCAAATTGAAATAAGATAATCATACCTTGGGCGGCTCAGAGGTGATCCGAGTAATGTCGACATCTGTTATCATATCCAAGCGGCATCTGTAAACAGGCCCAGAAACTCTGTCTCTGCAAAACAATTCGGGCGAAAAGTTCTGGTAGGCTCCAGCGAGTTCTTTCCTGGAGATAGCATGAAAGGATATGCCATATTCTATATTTAGATGTGGCTCTTTACTTTCCCATGAAGATCATGGTGGCGGTATGGCATCTCCCTGAAGCGGTAAGGTAGAGCTCCAGTGCTAACTTCTGGGAAGTGGGCAGGGCCGGTCATTCATTCCTAAGAGGCAAGGCATCCATGATAGGCGGTGGTGGTTGTTGATTTGGAACTCATCGAATTGGTGGTTGAAAGGAGACTACAGACACCCCCTGGAGATAGTGGATCACAGTAAATGCGAGGTCAGACTTGTCTCTGATCAATTCTAAGCTTTATATTTTGCAATGAGAATACTTGCAGGTTGGTTTCCTTTCAACCAAGCAGCATGACTTTGGCTTCGTTATGAGAAACACATAACTCAGGCTTGACAAGATCTGGAATCTTCAATCTATATTGTATTAATTTTGGTAAAATGAAATTTTCTCTTTACAATCCCCTCCAGAAAAAAGCCCTCTCTTAGTCTTGAAAAATTCTATTTATACAAAATTACCAATCTTAAGACGGTTGGTGAATTCCTAATTCCTAGTGACTAACTATTTGTTAAAAATAGATCAGAAACCGTTTGCATGATCTTCTCCATTTTTCTGTTTTCTTGGAAGTAAAGACCTTCCAAATGATACTTTTATTTTGTTGATGGCTCTCCTTCTTTTGATCCAATACATTCAATGCATCTCTCCAGGAACTATGTAAAATGTATGGGGGGTTCTGGAAGGTCTTTTGCTTCAAGCAGATAAACCTTTCTCTGTATCTTGGAAAGCAGGTCTTCAACTCCTTTATCTGCAAACTTTATCGACTGCAATTTTAAGTTGGGCTCAACTAACAACCTGTCTATTAGGGTGACATCCATTTCTCTTAGCCATGAAATTTCTGTTTGAATTTCACTCAAATTTTCTCTAAAATTTAATTGATGTCTTACGATATTTATCTGTCCCAGGAGTCCTGTACAATTGCATTTTCCAATGTTCAACGATCCTTTGTCTAAGAGATCAAAAACTTCTTTGCAATCATCTCTTATTTCCTTGACTATTATTTTGTTTTCAGTTATGTTGGTTTCCCATAGCTTAAGCATGATGTCACCTCTGATCTGCTCTGCGGATGATATTTTTGTAGCTTTGGATGTCTCTTCATTTTTCGAACATATGATTTCCTTTTGAAGAGTAACCCTTGCTCCTTTGGCTTCTTTTTCCTTCAGGATAATATTATCGAAGGCATTGTTTGCTTCTTGGAAGTAACTCTGAATAATCTCTATCTTGGGAATCAATTTCTGTTTTTCCACTTCTATTTTTTAATGTACTTCCAGTGACTGGGCCTGGAAAGATTTTTTATCTATGACCTGACCTTCCATCGAATTTAACCTAGCCTGTAATTATTCTGCATGCTCCTTTTGCTGAGCAACCTGTACCTGACTTGCTTGTATCTTTTGGTTCATTTCGTCCAGGCTTGTTTTGAGTGATTGAATTTCTAGCCTTTCGGCAGCCCTGGTTTGCTCCAAGATTTTACTCACCTCTTCTCTGATTTTCTCCTCAGCATTATTTAACTGATCTTGTAATTGAGATATCATGTTATCACTCTTCTTTATCCTTGTTCTCATGTTTCCCACGGTAAAAAAGTTTGTTGTTGCCATGGCTCCCATGGAACCTTCTATCTCTGTAGTGAAATCCTCCTCCTCTAAATTCTATCCATCTATCAGGACTTTATGCTTTTTAAACCTATTCCCCTCCTTCTTATGCATCTATTGTTTCAGAACGGCTTTCCTTTTTCTACTGAAAAAATAATCAGAAGGAGGAATCTCATCTATGGGGATAGAGGTGAGGTCGTCAACAAATAGAGCTCATGTCTGTGGGAATCCAAAAGCGGACTGTAAGGGGGTTAAGGAAGCTATAGGACTTCCTAGCTCTGTATATCCTTTCCCTCCTATTGGCTTAGGAGTATAGACATCAATACCAGGTGATGAAGGGGAGTTAAGCTTACTGGACTTGGGTGGTCTCCCAGACCTTTTCTCTACTTCGATCTCTGCCTTTTTTATCTGTAAGGTCTCTTTGATTGGAGGGGGCCTTTTGGTATCTTGTGGGATTTTTTTGGGATTACCCTTCTTCTGTGCTTCTTGTTCGAACCCTGGGGGGACACTTTCTTGCTCCTGGGAGAGGATGATTTCTTCTCCTTGCAGTACTTGGGGTAGACCATTCCGTCTATGTTTCTGAAAGGTCTGAAAGCTAGTTTGTAGGTCAGACGACAGTGTCTGTACTCGTTCCAACACCTCTTTATAAGTTTTAGTCCCCTTGAACATGTCATCCCAAGGGGACTCCTCATGTTCATATGCTTTCATATTTCAGTGTATTAAGTGCTCGTTCACTAGTTGATAAGGGTCGTGCCTTTTGTACTCAATATTTAACAATTTTACTTCTTCAAGCGCTTCCACTTTCACCTTGGAATGGCCTAAATTTTGTAATGAAAATTTCTCGATGTGCACAGGGAATATTGGCCAGGACTTCTTTTGAGTTGCCTTTATCTCTATTTCGATACCGCCTTTCACTATTTGGTGTGCCACTTCCCTACACACCAGTCTATCTGGGAGGAACTTTGGAAGCGCATGAGGGGGAATTGAGCACCCATAAACCCTGATGTAGGAGAAACTTTCTTCAATGAACCAGTCTGTTATTGGCTTGAGATTTTTTGAAACTGTTTCAGAGATGCGAGGAGGGTCACAGCCGAAAAACATTTTATGCATTGGTATTACCACGAAATGACAAATTTCGTAAAACGGATTTTTTGCATTTTCTTCCCACATCTCAGAGTGGTACTCGTGAATGGGTTCGAGGCAGGTTATGTTCCAACTCCATTTCATCACTGGAAATGGAGTCATAAAACAAATTGCATCCATGATATATGTCGACATCTAAAAGGCCACTCATTGACCTCGGGATCTTGTAGCTTTGTAATCTGAAACCTCTTTGGCTATGTTATCGGATAAAATCTTGTCCCTGTTGAAACTAAATCCTTCTAATGCTTCCTCTAAAAAGGGCACCCATTCTATGGGGAAATGACAGGGATTCTTTTTGCCGAAGAGTCTGCACAGCATCATGGCTACATAAACCATGCACTCGTTCAAATAAGTTGTGGCATAAATTCGATGGGTATATGCCCTAAATTTTGATGGACATCTCCACCAGCCTTTGATTAAATCAAGGTAAGTTTGGTCTGCCTCAGTGCATTCCTTTCTCTGAAATTCAGCTATAAATTCGGCATTGTAAATGAATTTAGGATTGGGTGAGAGTTTGTACATAACCTGGATATGTTCAGGTCTGAATGAGCCGATGATAACCGCTTGGTCATTTAAAATGCTTCTTGTTGGAATATCAACCTTCTCTAAAGCCCAACGGATCATGTCATTGTACGCCATGAGCCGTGGGCGTGTTGCAATCTTGTTAAGTGTTGATTCTACTATGTCCCGAAGGTGATTCTCGGAATCGTTAAGGGAATTTTTTATCTCGTAATCCAGATTTTCATAGATTTGTCTCCATGATTTGATTGAGTCAATAGTGTGTGGCGTGGTGTCGGATATGACATCTCCCTCTGGGATGGAAAACTCAGCTATCTTCACTTTTCTTGGATCCCTTCTTTGGTGCCATGTCTTTCATATTGAAACGAGAACCTATCACGTAAGATAGGTGTGTAAGCTCGGCTGGATGCGAATTACTCCTGATAGAAAGAGTGAGAATAAGTTTCAAAACACAGAGCTTTAATTTTCTTTTAACTCATTTTATGGTGAAAGTACTGACGCAACTGCCAAGAATTTAATACCTTTAATGCAGAGAATATTTCTGAGATACGCATTTGTGTCACAGAAATCACCATCTATCCATTATTAATGTGGTCGTATTTCGGCAATTCTAAAAACAAAATTCAAAAGATCTCGTTTGACGGAAACCAAAAAAAAAAGTACCTAAGAAGTTTAATTACCATTAAAAGTATTTTTAAAACAAAGTTAGTTCTCTTTAAACATGAGGTATGTCACCACTAAACCCGAATCCCAAAATCGCGATGGGATTAGTTTTAGGCCTTAACTTCGGTATTGAGTCGAGACTTCGCGTTTCGGGGTTTCAGGGATCGCGCTTACATGAGCTATGTCACCACTAAACCCCGAGTCCCAAAATCGCGATGGGATTAGTTTTAATTAATCAAGATGAAGACTGACTTCCACTTCTTTCAGGATTTCGCGATTCAAAATGTATTGAAAATGTATTGTTCTGAGTAAACCCGAATCCTGAAAGGTTAAAAGATGGTTAATTAACTCCTTTAGGGTTTTAATTTATTGCGATTAAAAGTACTTTACAGGATGTGCATCTAGACTTTAATAACACTTGAGCTTTCTGTCTTTTATTATAACAAAGAAATGAAATCATTTTGGGACTTTAGTACCGATCGTTTTGGACTGATAGCGAGGATTATACCTTATGAAAAGCCGAATCCCGAAAGAGAAAAGTTTTAGTTTTAGAGGTAAAAAGTTTAAAACCTGGTTTCAACATAAGCTCCAATTGGGGACCTCGTCTCCTTGTGGGATGAGGAGAATGGGCCGACTTAGTGCCTTTTATTGGGTAAATGGGTTCAGTTATTCCAGTCTGTGAAACATAGTTGTGAAAACCCTACTAGGAGGATAAAGATTCCAACCTTAACTTCGGAAAACTTTCAAGACTAAAGCGTTCGACAATCTCGACATAGGCTCACATAGATTTCTCTTTCTAAAACTGAGCTCAGACTTGTGCAAGATAATCAAAAAAAGATCAGTCGTTCTACCAGTTTTTATTTGATCGTATTCGCATCAAGAGACTCTTAGAGTGTAATCTGGAATCCCATAATCTTAGAGTGTAATCTGGCTAAAAGGAGAAAATTACCAGAGCATCTTGCAATTCGTGTATAACAGCCTTGTCCAGTATATAGACATTACTTCACTGCCAGCGGGCCTGTTCAGTATCCCGGTGAAGTTATCAGATTTTCCACATTGAATTTCCTTTCACCACTTCGTTATTTTTATCATTTAAATGTTGAGATGAGGGCAATCATATAATGAATTTCCTTTCATCATCTCTTTGGATTAGATGGGGGCAATCGATAACAAATTTCCTTTCACCATCTCTTTATACACATTTTTGTTATGAAGTGGGGGCAATCAATAAGTATGTAACATACTTAGGGAAAATATACTGCTTAAAATTTTTTACAGCAAGGGTCTATCTGCTTTTTTTAAATAGCTCTAGATCAATCTCCTTTTGGCCCTTAGACACTTTAACTTTATGGATAATCTCGGAGAAAACTTGAAATTTTTTTTTTTTTTTCTAACTTCCCTTGAGCGAAAACGATCATTTTATTTCTGCTAGAGCAACTAAAAAGGTTAGGATTAGCCCAGACAGACTTCCAGTTCAGCCAAAGTTTAGGAGAAACATAGAATTTTACCTATCCTCACTTCGAAAGTTAGTCTCGACGTTTCCAAAATTAAGATGAGACCTCCCCCCCCCTTTTTTTTATACTTAGAAACTAAAGGGAAAAAGTTAGGGTTGGGTGAAGAGTAAGCTTGATAGTGATCGAAGGGAAAAGATGAGAGAATCTCGAACTACTTAGGAGTGCTAACGAGTATAAATTTTTAATTTAAATTTTAAATTTATTTATTTATTGTATTGGAAACTTCAAAATTTGTGTCTCGTTCGTTTGTACCTCTTAAGACATTTTTTAACTCAGGTTTCCAGGTCAGAGTTCATACCTTAGTAGTTTTCCACATTTACAGCCAGAGGACTGTTTACTTATTACTTTTTTGGTAAGTATTTATCCTGATTATCCATGCAGATTACCCCTGTAGTGTAGTTGATCTCTTGAGTCCATGACGTTGTTCCTGCGAATAAAATGACCTGATAATTGTCAGACGCTTTTTGTAAACTGCTAGATTTGAGCTATTTTGTATTTGCATTTTCTGAAATTTAATTTAAATATTTTTATTATTTTTTTTTTACTTACCAAAAGCAACGTAACTATAAGGGAAACGTGAAAACAAACCGGTATGTACAATGAAAATTCGAAAACATATTACTGCATGTAGTGTTTAAGGTATCGCCCATTCACAAAGGCACTTAGAATGTCTCCATTGAGATTTTCTAATGAAAAGGCATTTTCTCCTTTTGAGGCCGAGACTCTATAAGGGCCAGACTAGATCGAATCGAACTTGTCGTGTTTGCCCGTGTCTTCTCTTATGGTTTACCATTTTAGTACCAGATCTCCAGGGAGGAAATCTCTATCCTTAGCCTTCTGATCAAACAAAGCCTTCATATTATCCTGATATCTCTGCAAATTTTTGTTTACTTCGGTTCTATTTTGCTGAACTTCGACCAACTGGTTTTCTCTCCTGGTAATGGCGTTAGGTTCTTCGTTTGAATCTTACCAAATTTTCATTACAGGCAGAGCAAGATTGATTGGTAAAATAACATCGGTGCCATAAACCATCTGAAAAGGGGACATTCCAATCACCCTTTTGGTACTTATCATGTTGGCCCATAGAGCGTATTTCAAATGAATATGCCACGTCTTCTTGTTGTCAGTCAATATTTTTTTTATCACGGTTGTCAGACTTTTGTTAGATGATTCAGCTAAATCGTTGCCCTGCGGATAATAAGATGTGGAGTGGCTTAATATGATGTTGAATTTTTGGCAAAAGTTTATCATGGCCATTGATTTAAACGCTTGTGCATTGTCGGTGACTATCTTTCGGAGACAGCCGAATTTGGATAAAATATTTTCCTCTAGAAAATTGATTACAACTGCGTTAGTTGCGTCTATCATGGGAATAGCTTCCACCCACTTAGTAAAATAGTCCGTTGTGGTTAGAATCCACCTGTGCTGAGCACTGGAATGTGGGTGAATCTCTCCGATAAAATCGAGGCCCCACTGCTGAAAAGGGGCTTTGGCTTTAACTGGAATTAGAGGTAAAGCTGGGACTTTATGTTTACCTGTAAACAACTGACAGGGAACACAAGTTCAGACTTTGGTGTTTACATCTATGAAAAGTTTGGGCCAGTAATATCTAGCTCTTAAGATTTTATAAGTTGTGGCTCGCCAAGCGTGGTGTCTTCCACACACTCCCTCATGAAACTCATCTACAACCTTTTCAGTTTCGGTCTCGACTAAACAGCTCAGCAGGAAACCCAGGGAATCCTTCCAACATAATTTTTTGTCTACAATACAATATTTTATAGCATGTAGCTTCAGTGTCCTAGCTTTAGATGGGGTTAGTTCACTAGGACATTGAAAATTCAATAGGTAAGAAACAATATCGCGGTACCAGCTTGAAGAAGAAAACATGTCTTTTATGGCAACCGTAGATGTAGTGAAGTTGAGTTCATTTATCTCTAGAAAATCTTCATCTTCTTGCAGCTGATTGATTCCAAGTGCCTGGAAGTTGGATTCGGCTAAGAGCTTAGCCATACCTTGGCATTTTATGAGTTTTTTTGGTTTGACTTCAAGATCGAACTCTTGAATCTTGGCTAGCCATCTGCCTCTTCTCCCATCACTATCTGACTGAACCAGTATGTCTTTGACAGAGCTTGTAGGAACATAGGCTATGATCTTCAAATGTAATATGTACGTTCTAAAGGCCTTGAGAGCCTTTACCATTGCGTAAGCTTGTTTTTCTAGTATATTATATTTCAACTCCGCATCTCTCATACTTTTACTGAAAAAAGCAATGGATTGTTCAAAGCCTTCTTCGTTTTTCTGTAACAATACAACTGCAATAGTGTGTTCGGAAGCGAAGGAAAAAATCAGAAATTCTTTTGTGTAATCAGGACTTGCCAAGACTGATGCTTTGCTAATAACTTTCTTGATTCGTTGAAAGGATGCTTTTGCTTCGCTTGTCCACTTCATCTAACTATTCTTTTTTAACATATCTGTGATCAGTTTCACAATTTCGACGAAGTTAGGGATGAATCTTCTCAAGAAATTTATTTTTCCTAAGAAAGATTGAATTTCTTTTACATTCCTAGGGATATTTATGGTATCTATTGCTTCAATTCTTTTGGGATCGATTTTGATTCTGTCTTTAGACACTAGATGACCTAATAGCTTACCTTCTTGCATAGCAAAATGAGATTTTTTTGGATTAAGGGATCAACCAAATTTACGACATTTTAGGAAGGTTTGCTTCAGGTGTACTAAATATTCTGCATCAGATTTTGAAAAAACAGTCAGATCATTGAGATAGATGACAACGAATTTATCTCTCTCACCCACGAAGGTGATGTCCATGGCTCGCTGGAAGATTGCACCCACATTCATCAAGCTGAAAGGCATTTTATCGTACATGAAGGTGCCCCAAGGAGTAGTGAAAGTCATTTTTTCTTTATCACTTTGGTGTACTGCAATCTGATTGTAACCTGAAAAACCTTCAATCATTGACATTATGTTAGCTCCAACTACTTTCTATAAGACGTGGTCCATCTTCGACAACGGATAATTGTCTTTGAGTGATGATCGGTTCAGGTTTCTAAAATTAACACACGGTCTGATTTCACCATATTTCTTTCTTACTAGGACTAGATTAGCTACCCACTCGGAATATCTTAGTGGGACGATGATTTTAGCGTCTAAGAGTTTTTTTACCTCTTTTTCTATTACTGGTAGCAGAATAGGGTTTATCTGTCTGAGTTTCTGTTTAAAAGAATTGACACCAGGTTTCAAAGGAATTTTATGTTCGATTATAGAAGTATCATAAGTTCTCAATTCGTCGTAAGACCAAGCGAAAACGTCTTTATACTTTCTAAGCAGCTCAGCGTATTTACTTTTGTTTTATGGGGACAGGTATTTGGATAGTTTCACCAACCGAGTGTTTTCTTTGGTACCTATGTCACAGTCCTCAACCTCTTCAGGTTGAGGTTGTAAGGTGGATCTTAATGGTATATCGTCTTGATTAAATAACCTTTCCAAGGGAATCAGGCCCTTGGGGATCTGGTTATTTTTTAGAACAAGCATTCGATGATTGGTGATTTTATCGTGGAATTACTAGGGGTCTTCCCCTTCCTGCATGATCCAAACAGGATCATTTTTTGTTCTCTTGGTCAGCATGAGTTTCAGAAAACTTGTCTATCGATTCTAAAAATTTACGCAGTTGTTTATCATCCTCAAAAACTTATCAGTGTTGTATGTTATTGGGTATGGAAGGTCGGTGTCTCATTTGTATATGGTATTTTAGTTTGAAAGCGGTGGGAGGTGTGAAGGTCGAGGCTGCTTTGGCTAACGCATCAGCCTGTTGGTTTTCAATTCTTGGAATGTAGTGGACTTTGACAGAGGAGAAGAAATTTTCAATCAGATCCCAAACGCAATTCCTGTAAGACCTCAGCCTAGGATGTTTGGCCTGGTACTGTCAGTTTACCTGTTTTACGATTAGCTCAGCATCACCAAAGATTTCGAGGTTTTTTATTTTCATTCTCCTAGTGGCTTCCAACCCTAATACTAAGGCTTCATACTCGCATGAATTATTAGTGTGGTCCACATTCCACTGGAGTCTATAGGAAAAAGGGATTATGAATTGATTATCAGGGGCCACAAGGAGTGCCCCAGCTCTGGCTCCAAAGTAAGATGAAGCATCGTCAAAAAACATCTTCCACACACCAGTGCTATATACATTTTTTTTATTTTTTTATGTTTCTGTTTTTTCTTCTGTACTACTTTCATCTATACCTAAAACAATATCATCATCAATGGATAAAATACAATTACCTAGATTCTGATCAGCAATATATATAGGGTGGTTATTCGGGTTGCGCAGATCACTTACCGTGATGCCAACCTGGTCTCTCTGTACACGCGCGTGAACTGTCCTCCAAAAAATGGGATTGTAGAATATGTCATGTCAAGCTGGAGGGATCCCCCAATCTTGGCACCCCAGGATCTAGATAACAGCATACCATATTTTGGAGGGATATCGGCGACCACTACGTCCATGAGAATGCTTTTCGCAGGTATTTGAGCCAGATTTACCACCAAGTCTTTAATCATGCCTATACACTTAACTTTCCTTGAATCGAAAGAATATAAATCTCCATAAGGCCTGGTGATTTCGAGACCCAATTTTTTCCATAATGGCTTTAGGCATTACATTATGGGATGCTCCAGAATCGAGCATACAATTGTGGAGTAGTTGGTCGAACAGGGTTAACATGATATAGAAGGGGGCAACAGTGTCTTTGGCGCCTTCAAAATGTGGACCGAAAATTATGTTCGATTTGTCATCTTCTAAGTTAATGACATCGGCTTGGCTTTCATCTTCTAAAAAACTAATCATCTTGGCCATTTGTTTTATGTAGATGGGGTTTTTTGCCAACTCGAAAAGAGGTATGGGGATCTTGATTTTATTGATTTCATTTTCCAGATTAAAACTCCCCGCAATTTTGTCATTCTCTATGGTTTGGCCTTTGGTCCCCTTCTTATCAGCTTTCCTTTATGGTGAAGGTTCCATTTTCATTGCAGGAACTTTCGCTTTTTGTGTTTTGACTGTGGGTGTTTCAGCTACCTTAGTCTTGGTAGGCTGTGTGTCCGTTATGTTAGTTTTTTCAGTCTGCTTTTCAACATTTTTTTAAACTATCTCGTCTGTCTCGCTCCTAGTCAAGATCTTTTTCATCTGGGCGATTGCAACACTCCTATTTCTAGGCCTTAGATTGTACTTCTGTTAAATATCGGCCATTATACCATCGACAATACCCTGGTAGGTCAAATCTTCAGAAGTACTATTGTTTAGGTCATTTTCCAATTTATTTTCTTTATTTAAGAATTTTTCATAATCTTGTCTCGATAAATAGGGTTGTGGCTCATCATCACCCAGATTGTTTATATCTTCCTCTAATTCCTCGAAATCTTCTAAATCTTCCTCTCTAATGAAGTTTTCACTCTTGAAGTGGGTTGGGATTTTCTGATCCTCATTCTTAATCTGTCTTTGTGGGACTTGAGGATTGGGATTCCTTCTGAAATCCTTTCTGGGAAAATGGTCAATTTTTTGTCTGATCTAATTCCATTTTCGAAATCTTATTAAACAGTTCTTTAATTATCCTAGCCATGTCGTGCATTTTGTCTCCCGGAGATCTTCCTGACCCTGAAGATCCTCCTTGTTCTCTGTATCTTCTGGTTTCTTTGTTCCCAGCCTCCGTTTTGGCTTTTAGCTTTCTTGAAGCCATCATGTTTGATTCAATTTCTAGGGCATCGTCTTGCATCTTGGTGAGGTCTATTGATCTTCTCTCTCTTAATAGTACAGCGAAATCAGGGTCGAAAGCTCCAGCAAAAGTTACTTTATCTGCAGGCTGAGAAGGTTTGACCTCGATGGGAATCTTATTATACAATTTATTAAATCTTTGGGTGAACTCAAGAACTGATTCGGAATGTTTTTTTCTAAGAGCCCCTAATTCGTTCAGATAATAGAGGTAATATTTTCTTTCTCCCCATTGTCTGATGAAAGCACTTTCGATTTCATCATATGACCTTAAAGATCCCGCTGCTAAGCCTCAAAACCAGGTTCTAACCTGTCCTTCAAAATTTTGTACTAAGAGTCTAGAGTAGACATCTTCATGTTCGAGTCCTAGGATATCGGCAATTGGTCAAAGAAATTAATGTGTTCTTGTGCAGTTAAATCGCCTTCCCCTGTAAATTTTGGGAGATTTTCCATGTAATTTTCTGGAAGGTCATGTATGGGAACCGGGAGGACAAGAGGGGCATATCTGGCAGCCACCTTAGCAAAAATTCCAGGGAGTGGTACTTGGCCGCCTGTCGCTCCTCCTGCGGAACCACCTACATCACCGCCTCCAGCCCCCGCACCTCCATGCGTAGCCATTGATAGATTTGAGATTGAAACTTGGGGTGTATGAGGAGAAAGCTCATGGAAGCTTGGTAGATTTTGGGTTGTACTTGAATGTGACAGAAAGGTTGTGGGGAACTGATCATCAAGGCACAAGAAACTGGAGAAAGAAGGCCCAAGATGAAGAGAACTTGTTTCTCCAGGCTTGTAAGACGAATATATCAGAGAATTGACGGGGGTTAAAACAAGATACACAGGACATTCGTCAGAGCGTTCGATAGTAGGAGTATGGACTTCGAGAAAAGAGAACGTATCAATTGAAAGCGGGGGGAGATAGATCTCTCAAGTATTCCTCTTACGTTCGACCATGTAGATAGTTTGACAGATAGTATGTGTCGGCGAAACGATTTGTCTAAGAAATCTTCTTGATTTTAAAATCTTTTCCGGATCAGATACTAGCGAGGTCTGCTTGTCGTCTGGGTTCTTTCTGGTGTTCTTTCGGCTGAAAGCCAGTTTACTTATCGTGGAGTCGCCAAGTGAAAGATAAAAGTAGCCTTGGAAGGCTTTTCAATCTTTGTTCACTATCAAAGAAAGAAAAAGTCAATGTCGTTCTTCCCAGGAAAAAGTTTTGTTTCTTCGCTTCATGGCAACGGCGCCAAAAAGATGTTGTTCCTGAGTTTATACTTTAAGGCTCTAAAGTATACCGTCAAGGCATCTGAAAAGGTAAAGATAAATAATGAGTAAAAAGACAAGTTTAATGGAAAGCGAGATCACAGTTCGTTCCTTAATTTTCTCTGTCTAGCTTCCCATTGTTCTTGGATGCTAATATCCCTTTCAATTGCAGCCCATGAACGTTCAAGTTCTACCCATGTATTTGTTGTTTGTAAGATGGTATTAAATAGGTTTAATGCAATGCTCGTCTAATCTGATAGACTGGGTTCTAAATTAGGTTGCCTGGTAACTGGAACAGTCATGAAAGCAAAGGGTTTCCTTTTTTTAAGTCAAAAAAAATTTTCAAGAGTTGCATATTTCTGGTTTGAATTAATAAGAACAAAACTTCCAAATTATGGATCAATAGTATAACAGAAATGAAGGCATTTTCTAGTATCTGAGTCAAATTTAAAAGAGACAGTGCATGGAATGAAGAAAGAAAAGGAAACATGTAGTTGTATAACAAAAATGAGGCATCAATTTAAGAGGAATCTCATTTTATACTAATAGAAGAAAGAAGGACGATAACTTCGAAGAAGTATATAATTTCAGAGTTCTAAAACGTTCATAGGTATTATATCCGTTGATAGCTGATACAGAGGAAAAACTGCAAACGGTTAGATAATCTGAATGTTTAATCACCACAATATAAGTTACATCATGAAAGCATTTAACGAAGGTATGAAATAAAAGATGAAATGACAGAGAAACACATAACTCAGGCTTGACAAGATCTGGAATCTTCAATCTATATAGTATTAATTCTGGCAAAATGAAATTTTCTCTTTACAATCCCCTCCAGAAAAAAGTCCTCTCTTAGTCTTGAAAATTTCTATTTATACAAAATTACCAATCTTTTTTTTTTGTTTGTTAATTTGTGCAGGACCTGTTGGCTACGCGATTAACCTGTGGCTTGAGAAACCGCGACTCAGGGGCATCTAAGCCGTCAAAATCACCTGGGGATCGCACCCGGCCTGAGCCACACCAACCCTTAACATGATTGGATTTTTTGTCCCCGCAGGTTTCGAACCGGTGAATTTAACATCACGGAGTGGCTTAACAACACACTCCGTCACCGACTGTCCTACACCTCGGGGACTACAAAATTACCAATCTTAAGACGGTTGGTGAATTCCTAATTCCTAGTGACTAACTATTTGTTAAAAATAGATCAGAAACTATTTGCATGATCTTCTCCATTTTTTTGTTTGCTTGGAGGTATGGAAGTAAAGATCTTCCAAATGATACTTTTATTTTGTTGATGGCTCTCCTTCTTTTCATCCAATACATTCAATGCATCTCTCCAGGAACTATGTAAAATTTATGGGGGGTTCTGGAAGGTCTTTTGCTTCAAGCAGATAAACCTTTCTCTGTATCTTGGAAAGACGGTCTTCAACTCCTTTATCTGCAAAATTTATCGACTGCAATTTTAAGTTGGGCTCAACTAACAACCTGTCTATTAGGGTGACATCCATTTCTCTTAGTCGTGAAATTTCTGTTTGAATTTCACTCAAATTTTCTCTAAAATTTAATTGATGTCTTACGATATTTATCTATCCAATGAGTCCTATACAATTGCCTTTTCCAATGTTCAACGATCCTTTGTCTAAAAGATCAAAAATTTCTTCGCAATCATCTCTGATTTCCTTGACTATTATTTTGTTTTCAATTATATTGGTTTCCCATAGCTTAAGCATGATGTCGCCTCTAATCTGCTCTGCGGCTGATATTTTCGTAGCTTTGGATGTCTCTTCATTTGTCGAATATATGATTGTCTTTTGAAGAGTAACCCTTGCTGCTTTGGCTTCTTTTTCCTTTAGGATACTATTATTGAAGCCATTGTCTGCTTCTTGGAAGTAACTCTGAATAATCTCTATCTTGGAAATCAATTTCTATTGTTCCACTTCTATTTTTGAATGTACTTCCATTGACTGGGCCTAGAAAGCTTTTTGATCTATGACCTAACCTTCCATCGAATTTAACCTAGCCTGTAACTGTTCTACATGCTCCTTTTGCTGAGCAACCTGTACCTGACTTGCTTGTATCTTCTGGTTCATTTTGTCCAGGCTTGTTTTGAGTGATTGAATTCCTAGCCTTTCGACAACCCTGGTTTGCTGCAAGGTTTTACTCACCTCTTCTCTGATTTTCTCCTTAGCATTCTTTAACTGATCTTGTAATTGAGCTATCATGTTATCACTCTTCTTTATCCTCGTTCTCATGTTTCCCACGGTAAAAAAGTTTGTTGTTTCCATGGCTCCCATGAAACCTTCTATCTTTGTAGCAAAATCCTCCTCCTTTAAATTCTATCCATCTATCAGGACTTTATGCTTTTTAACCCTCTTCCCCTCCTTCTTATGCATCTCTTGTTTCAGAACGACTTTCCTTTTTCTGCTGAAAAAATAATCAAAAGGAGGAACCTCATCTATGGGGATAGAGGTGAGGTCGTCAACAAATAGAGCTCATGTTTGTAGGAATCCAAAAGCGGACTGTAAGGGGGTTAAGGTAGTTATAGGACTTCCTAGCTCTGTAGATCCTTTCCCTCCTATTGCCTTAGGCGTATTGACATCAATACCAGGTGACGAAGGGGGGTTAAGCTTACTGGACTTGGGTGGTCTCCCAGACCTTTTCTCTACTTCAATCTCTGCCTTTTTTGTCTGTAACATCTCTTTGATTGGAGGGGGCCTTTCGGTATCCTATGGGATTTTTTCGAGATTACCCTTCTTCTGTGCTTCCTGTTTGAATCCTGGGGGGACACTTTACTGCTCCTGGGAGAGGATGATTTCTTCTCCTTGCAGTACTTGGGGTAGACCACTCTGTCTATGTTTTTGAAAGGTCTGAAAGCTAGTTTGCAGGTCGGACGACAGTGTCTGTACTCATTCCAACACCTCTTTATAAGTTTCAGTCCCCTTGAACATGTCATCCCAACGGGACTCCTCCTGTTCATATGCTTTCATATTGCAGTGTATTAAGTGTTTGTTCACTAGTTGATAAGGGTCATGCCTTTTGTACTCAATATTTAACAATTTTACTTCTTCAAGCGCTTCCGCTTCCACCTTGGAATGGCCTAAATTTTGTAATGAAAATTTCCTAATGTGCACAGGGAAGATTGGCCAGGACTTCTTTTGAGCCGCCTTTAGCTCTATTCCGATACCGCCTTTCACTATTTGGTGTGCCACTTCCCTACACACCAGTCTATCCGGGAGGAACTTTGGAAGCGCAAGAGGGGGAATTGAGCACCCATAAACCTTGATGTAGGAGAAACTTTCTTCAATGAACCAGTCTGCTATTGGCTTGAGATTTTTTGAAACTGCTTCAGAGATGCGAGGAGGGTCACAGCCGAAAAACATTTTATGCATTGGTATTACCATGAAATGACAAATTTCGTAAAACGATTTTTTTGCTTTTTCTTCCCACAGCTCAGAGTGGTACTCGTGAATGGGTTCGAGGCAGGTTATGTTCCAACTCCATTTCATAAGGGGAAATGGAGTCATAAAACAAATTGCGTCCATGATATATGTCGACATGTAAAAGGCCACTGGTTGACCTCAGGATCTTGCAGCTTTGTAATCTGAAACCTCTTTGGCTATGTTATCGAATAAAATCTTGTCCCAGTTGAAAATAAATTCTTCTGATGCTTCCTCTAAAAAGGGCACCCATTCTGTGGGGAAATGATAGGGATTCTTTTTGCCGAAGAGTCTGCACAGCATCATGGATAAATAAACCATGTACTCGTTCAAAGAATTTGTGGCGTAAATTCTATGAGTATCTGCCCTAAATTTTGATGGACATCTCCACCAGCCTTTGATTAAATCAGGGTAAGTTTGGTCTACCTCAGTGCATTCCTTTCTCTGAAATTCAGCTATAAATTCGGCATTGTAAATGAATTTAGGATTGGGTGAGAGTTTGTACATAACCTAGATATGTTCAGGTCTGAATGAGCCGATGATAACCCCTTGGTCATTTAAAATGCTTCTTGTTGGAATATCAACCTTCTCTAAAGCCCAACTGATCATGTCGTTGTTACGACATGAGCCGTGGGCGTGTTGCAATCTTGTGAAGTTCTGATTCTGCTATGTCCCGAAGGTGATTCTCGGAATCGTTAAGGGAATTTTTTATCTCATAATCCAGATTTTCATAGATTTGTCTCCATGATTTGATCGAGTCGATAGCATGTGACGTGGTGTCAGATATGACATGTCTCTCTGGGCTAGAAAACTCAGCTATATCTTCACTTTCCTTGGATCCCTTCTTTGGTGCCATGTCTTTCGTATTGAAATGAGAACCTGTCACGGAAGAGAGTTGTGTAAGCTCGGCTGGATGCAAATTAATCCTGATGGAAAGAGCGAGAATAAGTTTCAAAACAGGGACCTTTAATTTTCTTTTAACTCATTTTATGGTGAAAGTACTGACACAGGTGCCAAGAATTTAATACCTTTAATGCAGAGAATATTTCTGAGATACGCATTTGTGTCACATAAATCACCATCTATTTGTTATTAATGTGGTCATATTTTGGCAATTCTAAAAACAAAATTCAAAAGATCTCGTTTGACGGAAACCAAAAAAAAAAAGTACCTAAGAAGTTTAATTACCATTAAATGTATTTTTAAAACGAAGTTAGTTCTCTTTAAACATTGGTGTTGAGTCGGGACTTCGCATTTCAGGGTTTCGAGGATCGCGCTTACATGAGGTATGTCACCACTAAACCCCTAATCCTGAAATTGTGATGGGATTAGTTTTAGGCCTTAACTTCGGTATTGAGTCGGGACTTCACGTTTCGGGGTTTCGGGGATCGCGCTTACATGAGGTATGTCACCACTAAACCCCGAATCCCGAAATCGCGATGGGATTAGTTTTAATTAATCAGGATTAAGACTGACTTCCACTTCTTTCGGGAAATTGGGAATCGAGATTTTGCGATTCAAAATGTATTGAAAACGTATTGTTCTGAGTAAACCCGAATTCCGAAATGTTAAAAGATGGTTAATTAACTCCTTTAGGGTTTTAATTTATCGTGAGTAAAAGTACTTTACAGAACGTGCGTCTAGATTTTAATAACACTTGAGCTTTCTGTCTTTTATTATAACAAAGAAATGAAATCATTTCGGGACTTCAGTACCGGTCTTTTTGCACTGATAGCGAGGATTATACCTTATGAAAAGTCGAATCCCGAAAGAGAAAAGTTTTAGTTTTAGAGGTAAAAAGTTTAAAACATGGTTTCAACAGAATACATGCTACATTAGTATCAGAGCTAAACTTGGTAAAGAAATTATCAAGACTTGGCAAAATAAATTTACAAGACCCGTTAAAAAATTATTGAAACCTAATAATTTGTTTTTACTACACTCATAAATTTTTTACAGTAAAAAATAATCAATAAAAATTTATCCTCTAAAGACCATGAAATGGTGGGAAATGCAAATATCAACTCTAGGTGGAGAAACTGGAAGGCTAATGTAAGAATCTTATTGAAGGACATGCAAAACTCAAGAAAGTAATCACTACATACAAAAGGGACAAAATGAAACAAGGCATGGATAAGTTAAAGCAAGATATAACATAAGACATCAAGTAAGACCTTAGCATAAGAATAATGAATAAGATATAATTAGGCAGAGAGAGATTAGAGAAAGTCCATGGAGACAAAGATTCCTCATCCAATGTTAATCCTCCCTATAATCCACATCTAAGTTCTTCAAGTACATCTAATCCACAACCAAGTTTCCCAACTTCAACTAATCCACAATCGAGCATGCCTACAAATGGCTTAGTGATCACCAACCATCCACCACCCTGTACAAATTATCCAATATATAGGTACCCGATGAGGGTAAAACTAGAATTATCAAAATTTGATGGAGATGAAAAGTAAAGTGTGTCTTTGATGAACAAAACAAATGAATACTTTGAATTACATAATGTTCAATTAGATGATGAAAAAGTCAAGTATGCCTTCATGCAACTTGAGGTAAAACATATAATTAGTACATGTGATGGAAGTCTGTGAGTAAGGTCTATCCATATAGTTAGATTAGATTCAAATATGATTTCTTTAATAGGTTCCAAAGTGTGACAACAACAGAAAAAGTGCAAAACATACTAAAATACAACAAAAAGGTGATGCAAATGAGTACACACACGAATGGGAAGCATTGCCAACACAAGTATTTGACTTATCAAATGATCAACTACTCCATATTTATGTGCAAAGGACTAAATCCATACACAAAGGATGAGTTAGAAATGCATAATATTACAACCATGGAAAAAGCTCGACGTAAGGCAAAGGTTGCCAAAAATAAGTTAAAAAGATCAACCCAAGATTATGACAAGATTCATTCAAGGAAAAAACCACCCCAAACCACGAATTTTGGAAATTGAAAATATCCTTCATCACATCTAAGGAAGAGAATGATTACAGTTTGGAAGCCCAACAATGAAGGGAGGTAAAACATAAATATTATGGAGACAAGTAGTCCCCAGGGGGAAAATGTAGAAATCATAAGTCATACGAATATGAAAATGAAAGAGAATCAGACAGCTCCATCAACAGCTTTGATGAAGAAAAAAAATGGAAGGAAGGTAACTATCGTAGATGTGGTAAGGATGTGCATCCAATCACTTATATCATTGCAAAATTATAAATGGAAAGAAAGTAGAGTTCTCCGCTAAAGAAGACCTATTAAACTCCGACGAGGATGAAAAAATACTAAAAATATCATTAGCAATATTCATGTGCAACAAGTAGACATGTAAGGGATAAGATTCAACGGTCTATAGTAAAATTGTAGGCCACAAAGAAGAGGTGCAACCATGAATAATAAGGTATACTCCACCTCATCTAAGGAACAATGGTAATAGTTGGAGCAATATCACTTGCAACAATTACAGGAAATATGGAACCAAGGATATTAAAACTCAAGGGAAGCATAAAGAATAAAAATTTCGCAATCCTCATAGACTCTAGAAGTACATATAGTTTCATGGATATCAATCTGGAAAAACAACTAAATCTTTTTATATACCCTGTGAATGATCCGATTGTTGCAAGTGTTAATGGTCAACAAGTCAAAGGAATAAGAATGTGCCATAAAGTTTTTGTATATATACATGTTAGCATATTTAGACACTTAGAAGTTAATTAAAATCAACTTAGTCTAATGTGTCTTTAGGTAAAGTGTGTTTCTTTAATATGCATTTGTTGTTATGTAAAATGATGGTCATGATATGTTCTAGGCATAAAATGATCTTATGGTTCATATTCTCCTTGATAGTAACAAATATATTGATATGTGGCTTAACACTTAATTGGTCCATAATCTCTATTTAAAGAGCATGGAGGGTCATTTGTTGAAGATCGATTATGAGAAAATCTTATGTACAATATTTTTCTTTTGCATCAATGTATTTCCTCAAGTAGCCGCATTGGTTGGGGCTATGAACGGTTTCCCTCTTTGAGGGTTTTAACCACTTAAAACAATGGTGTACTAATCTTTGATTTGTTTGTGTGAGTAGTTTCTTAAAGTGTTCGTCCTATGTGGAAATACCATGTTTTTTCAAACATGGTAACGAAGCCCATATGAAGACCCACTCTCATTGTTGATTGATATCTCAAACTTGTGTTGCCACGTGCATCAAAATATTATTGGGTTCAACTATTTTTGTGCATTTCTAGTCTGAGGATGGGTTGTTCCATTGCATCTGGAACACTTCGTTTGGTTGGAAACACTTTTTGTTTCACCCGAAAATGTTTCTGTTTGTCCAAGATACAACATTTCTTGCTAGATCTGGACATATAAAGTTTCATTACACCTTTTAAATTTATCTTAGTACTATGTAAATATTTTGTTTTTTTATATTTATATTCATAGTTTGGCACCCTTTCTGATTTGTGTATGCTCTTTGTCGTGTGCTTTGTGTGATCTCAGCAAATACAAAACAGAGAAAAAAGTGTTTTCTTTTCTGCGTATGTTCTTTGCTATGTTCTTTATGTGATCTTAGCAAATTAAAAAATAGAGAAAACTTTCATTGTCTGGACAAGCTAACCGATATTTAACCCCATTGTTTCAAAGTTTCGAAATTATTTTGTTTGAAATTCCACTTGTTTTTGTGTGCAGTTGTGTTGAATCTTTTTTAAGAAAAAAATAAGGGTTTTGTGGACAAGCACACACTTCAAGACAAATAGTAAAAGAAAAACCTTCACCTTCATAACATTTACTATATATTTTGCATTAACTCATTTGCTTGAAAGTTACTTTATCAAATAAGAGGTCTCGAGTTCAAGTCTTTTTTTTTTCATTCAGTGATTTTTTGAAAAAAATCATGCAACTTTAAATTATCACATAACTTTATTGTAAAATGCATTTCACTTAAATTATACAAGTGGATCAATATATAACAAGGTTGCATGACAACTTATACCTGCCGCTATGCAGGTATAATGAAGCAAGAGTTGTAGATATGCATTAAATATTATATATGAAAATATGATATTTTTTCACAGAGGCCGCATTAACCACTAGCATGCATTAACAATGTTTAGTTTCAGCTTTTTCAAAAAATGTTTATTTTTTTATTATGAAAAATTGATTAAATTAATTAATATACTCTAACCTTAGATTTCACTGATTAAATTGTTTTCTTACTTAAATATTATTTAAGTAATATAGAAGATTAAAAACCTATATTGATATGGTCCTGTTTAAACAACATATTTAAAAAATATTAAATATCCATTTTTGCCCCCTCAATAAGGCACCCTCAACAAAGTATAACATTTGTTGAATATACCTTGAATTACATAGATTTTGTTTCCTTCCGTAAGCATGTAATATTTTTTTCAAAAATATGTTCGAGGGAAGTGGTACTACTAAAACCAGTACGCATGGTACCTGCAGCCAAATATGAAGTTTGATAGCCATAAGGAATTTTTTTAGATTTGCATATGCCAACAATTTTGGCACTAATAAATGTGATATTGTTATTTATTGGTTGCATTAGTACGAATTCTGCAAAATGGGTCTCCAACTTTTGACAGTATACATAAAATACAAGAAATATTTATTACAATAACATTGGGGGAAGTGAAGGCAACAATAAGACTTCAAAGTCTTTGGCCAATAAGATATCAGATAAATGACATTTAAAATTTAAAATAAATCATTATTTTTTAAAACTTTGGATAAAGAAGTGTATATTTTATGGTCAACCATGAACTAATAGAAAGTCAAACCTAACTCAAAGCTCTATACCATGCCTATAGGCAGGTATAATAAATGGAATGAGTTAATAAGTAAACAATTATGTCATTTTTAGTGTTTTTTTTAAAATATTTTTTTTGTTTTGTTTTTCTCTTTTATAAAGACACGGTTTTGCCTTAATTTATTCATTTTTCCTATAATATAGATTGTTTTAAAATAACTTAAAACTTTCAAAAAAAAGTGTTGTGGTCAAATTCCTATTAAGACGTGTGTATTTTATTTATGGCTAATATTGAAATATTTTTTTTATTATTAATATTTTTTTTAAATGTCATGTGCCAACTCCACCTCAAACATTGAAAGAATTAAACATTTTCCTCATACTCATATCTAGAAAACACCTATTCCAAAAGCACTTATTGATGGAATAAGAATTGTTGTTCTAGAGTAATTTTTTAAAATACCATGTGTCAACTCCATATTGGGCACAGAAGAAATTACACTTCTCACTCATATTGAACTCTAAAAAATACCTCTCAATGTAATTATTTACATTAATATTAAACATTTTTATAAAAATCAAGCATGAAAATGTTTAAAATTAAAAAAAAATAATAATAATAAATTTAAAAATAAATTTGAACAACAAATTATTTTATTTTTATAATTTAAAAACATTCAATTTAAAAATAAATTTAAACTTAAACAAGATTTTTTTTTTTTTTTAATAATTTGAAATATCATAACAAACACTTATACCTTTATGATGCATTTGAGAAGAATCCTTTCCTAAAACTCCATTTCATGTTAAAAAAAAAAAGACAATCTCACGTTACCCAAATTGCAAATTCTAAATCATGACAGAAACTCAAAATACACTCGTGATTCCAACAATAAATTATGCAATTCCACTTATTTAGACTTTAGCGAACCGTGAGATACAGGCGATATAAAGACGCCATACACAATGAGTTCCCATGGAAAAACCGAAAGACCTATTGCCTTCGTGTTGAAGGGATGTGTTTTTCTTCTCGGACTTAAAAGGTCAACTCGCGCACGGGAAATAATCACCAGAAGTGCATACATCACATGGCCATGCTGTTCAAATTTCTCGTAGAACGAGGTTCCAAAATTGATTCCCGTACAAGTTAAATGGGTTTTTAACAAGAAGGACTAGTTCATGGTCGGTAGTGGCAGAAACAGCTGGCAGGAAGAAGAAGAGTAACGATTTAATTTATCTTAAATTGTTGTCAGGAAGTATGGATGAAATATTTATTACAATTGCATTGGAAGGAGCGAAGGTTGTAATAAGACTTTAAAGTCTTTGGCCAATAAGATATGAGATAAATCACATTTAAAATTTCACTAAAAATATTATTTATCAAAACTTTGGTAAAATGGATACATATTTTATGGTCAACCATTGATTAATACTTAGTCAACACTAACTCAACGCTATATACCAGCCTATCGGTAGGTATAATAACTTTATTGTTTTGTTTTTGAAGTTACTTTTTGCATGTAACTTTAATTTATAAAATAACTCCATTGTAAACATTATTCTTGTTTATTTTATAAAAGTGGGTACCTTCATAAGTAACTTATTTGTAAAAGTGAGCTTATAGACAAAGTTAGATAAGTAAGGGAAATTTGTTTGCTTAGCAACTTCATTTTGCATCCATGACCACGTGGGCCAACCTCTACCTATCATGTGGCACCTTGGTTACCTTCTTTGCATTTCTTAAAAGTGATATAACTTTGACATCCGAAGTCAGTTTTAAGTGTTTTTTTTTTATACTGCCTATTTTTTTGAGAGCTTTTCCGAGCGTTATTTTGCTTACCAATATTGACTACTTCTCATGGAAATCCCTTATGTATGATGTACTATGGAGTAAAGGAATTTACCAAATTACATTAGGAAAGGAAAAATCCCCCATTGACGCTGCAAAGAAATCCAAAAGGGAATACAAATGACGAAGCGCGTGAATTAATCAATGTCCATCTCTAATGATTTACAGTTTCACCTTCAAGGAATTAATGACCCAGATGAAGCTTAGCAAAGGCTGGAAGTCGTATCTGGTAAACACAGTGAGATTCAATCCCACTAGATTGAAAACCAATTAATTTCTTTAAATCCTAGTGATTTCTATTGCATTGAAGATTATCTATCTAAGTTCAAAACACTCAGACTTTTACTTGTAGACTGTAAAATAGAAATGAAAGATGATCAATGTACATATGTTTTTCTTGCTGAACTTGGTAGCATATATGTTGAAGTTTTACTTATACAACTAGTAGTTGTGGTTCTTCTTTATTATTATATTCATTTAGCACATTAGTTGCAAAAATAAGGTCACTGAAAGAGAGACAATAACATAAACAATAGAGACACAGATTATCCCAGGAAACCCTCATGGGGGAGAAAACCCAACAAAACTTCCTCAATATAGATAGACCAAAGACCGAACAAAATATCCTCCTCTACTCCTTCACTAGGAAGAGTAGCGCACCACTTGACCAAGAAATACCAAGAGATAGACCAGAAACCATCCTTGACATCACCCCTAGTTGCAGCAGTTTCTCCTCCAAGACTTGCGCACTGCAGAGCTGGATGTTGTGTGTGTCCAAATGAGGCATCGACCTCTCTTATAAATAGTGGTTTGGCTAGCCTATAATTAGACCTGGGCCGACCTATCAATTTACCCTCTTAATTTACAATTAATTGTTAAGGCCCAATAGGGCCGAATTTTACAAAGGCACAATAGGGAATAATTAATAAATATAAAATAATATTATTATTTAACACTCTCTCTCAAATAGAATATTCTTCGAAGTTACAATATTTCAACACTCCCCCTTAACAAGAAGGGTATTATACGGACAACATTAATAAAAACTAACCAGACTAAATAAATCATCAAGAGGAGGGGACATCGTCATCAACATCGGGAACATTGTCGGTCATATCTATAGGTCATCGGAAGTTTTTCTCATCATCAACATCAGTAGAAACTGAACATCATCATTTTCTGCAACACGGAGCTGGAGTAACATCATCATCATCAAAAACATGAAGGTGGAATATGTAACACCCCAAAACCCAACCCCAGTTGTCAATCTGAATATGTTTTATAGGATGGTGAGCCAGGTTATTATAAGTCAGGAGGCTTATGTGTGGATTAGGTTGGAGAGCCTAGATGCGAAAAGGTCAGTGAGCCTATTTTTATATATGTAAACACTCATATAATTAATGTAATACATCGTTGCGTGTAGACCGACCACGATAAAAGAGTATGGGGGACTAAACTCCACTAGGAAGGGAAAGGGAGGGGCTAAGAAAGGGGGCTAAGCTAGAGGGCTTATTGCCAAAGGAATATTATAATATTGTTCCTAAAGATTATGGTGAGGATAATTATTTTATCCTAAGTTCTTATGGGAAGGTGAATGAATCCCAAGTGGAGAGAAAACGAGCTCCTAGAGAGCCATGTGTCATCCAGGGTGCATGCAAATATATGTGGGGAAATTAATCTGTTTTGGGATCTTTTGTTGACGCACTCAGCCATTCATGCAGGGAACCATTCTTCCCCATTCACCAAAGCATTCATGTGGGTTGCCATTGACTCCATCAATTTAACCTCTCCATGCCTCATGCACACCTTCAGCATGATTCCATGCAAATCCTATTAGGTACAGTGCACCTGTACTTTTCATGAGCATGTATTATGCCTTACCTGAATGTTGTTGCTACCAACGCAATTCCTAGACTGAGCATGGTTGTTTCCCTTACTTGTTCTATAACCCAACTTTGTTGTTGCCATCACCTTACTTGATTGACTTAGGAGATGGACAGAAGAAGCAGGTTATCAAGCCTGTGGGTTTGAAGAGGCAGGTTGTTAGACCCGTGGATTGAAGAAGCAAGTTGTCAGACCTGTGCGCAACTCTCTCCAGGTGAGAGAGGTTGCTAGGAAGAGATTTTCCAAAGGGAGCCCAACTACAGCTATAGTGCTATGAAAATTCTTGTCTAGCCTGTTGTTGAAGCCCTGGAAGGGAAGTGGGGTTGTCGAAGGACTGTTGAGCAGAGAAGGGACACACTTCCTGGGGTGGGACAGGCATGTGGGGTATGAGAGGTTGTAGGATGTTAGTGTGAGTTGGCTCCTAGGATGAAATCCTTCATGTTGATATTGTAACTTCCTATTGTCTTAGCCTAGCCAAGGAATCCCTTTACCCAGGTGGAGTTTAGTCCCGGCTCGGNAACCTACTACTGAGAGTGATGAGCAGTGTGGTCTAAAGCTGAGAAGATCGTTGAAGGTCTGTACACAGTTTGTGGTCTTCTATTAAAAGATAAGTATCAATTATGTGTGCAATTGCATGTTGGGTATTTGTACATGTCTTTATATTTATAAGTATTGCATGTGTATGTTGTAGGTATAGGCTTACTATTATTTTTGCATGAATCTGTGTATTAACATAATGTATTTGTCTGTTTATATATATATATATATATATATACCCTGGGAATGAAGAATTGTTATGTGGCATAGCCTAGCAAGTCTATGGTTGGGTATGCTACAATATGGTATCAGAGTTTAGTAAGAGTGTTTTATGGAGTAGCATGGCCCGGCCTGGGTGGTCGGGGATGTTACAGAACATCAACAACAACATGAAGTCGAAACAACAACATCAACAACACGGAGATGGAACAACATCATCAACAACACGAAGCTGGAACATCAACATCAACAACACGAAGTTGAAACAACAACATCATCAACAACACGAAGTTGGAATAACATCATCAACAACACAAAGTTGGAACATCAACATCAATAGCACAAAGTTGGAACAACAACATCATCAACATCACGAAGCTAGAATGACATAATCAACAGCATGAAGTTGGAACATTAGCATCTATATGTGTCAACAGAATGGCGCAGGTGCATCAATAACAACATTTGTGGTACTCTAACAGACCATCCTTACAGGACCTTCGGAATCTGCCCAGGAATCATAACATTCCCTAGGATATAAAATCCTAACTGAGCTACCACATGGTACTTTGACACACCGTCCTTACCAGACCTTCAGGATCTGCCCAGGAATCATAAGATTCCCTAGGATATAAAATCCTAACTGAGCTATCATGTGGTACTCTGACAAACCATCCTTACCGGACCTTCGGGATCTGCCCAGGAATCATAAGATTCCCTAGGATATAAAATCCTAACAAAGATACCACTACTAACCATAGCTCGCATATACATGCACAGGTACTCAAATAGATTGTCCTTATCGAACCTTCAGGATCCGCCCAAGGATGATCAATCCCCTAGGATATAAAATCCTAACTTAGCTAAGTTTTGTTGGTCGGGATACCATAATATCATCAACATCACTCCCCCTTTCGAGGGAGGTCCTTTCGGACTACACCAAGCTTGTCTCAGAAGTATTCAAACTTCACACGAGACAGAGGCTTAGTCAACACATCTGCAACCTGCTCATATGTTCCAACATAATGGAGCTTTACATCTCCCTTATGCACCATGTCACGAATGTAGTGATACTGGATCTCTATGTGCTTTGTCTTATCATGGAACACTGGGTTCTCTGTCATCTTTATGCAACTCTGGTTATCACATAGAATCATGGTAGTTTCTATTTCCAGATCAAACAGACCTATCAACAACTTTCGAAGCCATATGGCTTCACAACTAGCGGAGCATGCTATAATGTGCTCCACTTCTGTCGTACTGAGAGCAATACTATATTGTTTCCTTCTTTTCCATGAAGTCATGGCTGACCCTAAACTGAAAAAACATCATGAAGTGCATTTTATGTATGAAGCACTTTCAGCCCAATCTAAATCAGTATAATCATATCCTCTAAAGTCATGATCTCCAGTATAACAGACACCATAATCCAACGTACCCTTAAGGTATCTCATCACATGCTTTGCAGCTACAAGGTGAACACGTCTGGGCTCCACCATATACCAACTCAAGGTGTTCACAACAAAGTATATATATCGCCTGGCATTCATCAGATACATCAACGAACTAATAATCTGTCTATATAGAGTAGCATCAACTAACTATGATGAAGTATCAACCAGGAGCCTCAAATTAATCTCCATGGGTGAGGCCATGGATTTACATTCCAACATGTCAAAATTCTTCAGTATTTCAACTGCATACTTCAAGACCTAATAAATAATGCATCAGGCCTAGGTCTTTCATCTCAAATTCTACAATGAGACTCCTTTTGCAATCCGTGATGAGCTTTTCTTCTCATGTCAAGAATAAGTCATCTACATATAGTAGCAATACAACTAGCTCATCATTCATAACCTTGAAGTAAAGATTAGAATTAGCTTTACTCTTGATCAAGCCCAAGCTCGTCAGAAAAATATCAATCCTACCATACCAAGCTATCGTAGCTTGCTTCAACCCATACAGAGCTTTCTTCACCCTGCAGACATGAGTTTTTCTATCTTGTACTTTGAAACCAACTTTTCACATCACATTGTACCAACCTGGTAAACTTGTTCATTTGCAACTTAATATGCACAATAATGTTCTAGCTCTATGTGCCTTCTGCAAAGCACTATCTATCTCACTACCTGAGAGTATGTCCTCTACGTTTTTTGCAATTGTTCCTTCTGGGACCAGGACTCTACATCTGCACCTGCTATTTCTGAAGCTGAGAATAACTGCTCTATTCTCATTGTAGTAGCTGAAATCTAAGAGTATCTCCTCTACTCTATCACGATGACAGATTCATTTGATCCCTCTGAATCTCATACTACATCATCTTATTTTAATGGATCATGGTTGTTCTATATATACTTTTTCTGATTACCAGAGCAAGTCTCTCGTCATACTCGTCTCCCTCTTGCTGGGAGAATCCTCTGGACACAAATCAGGCTTACTCTGAGTCTTGATTTCTTCTGAGTCTACAAAAACTTCATAGTCTCTGCAGGATATACTTGGTGTTGAATACTAAGTCTTAATATGAAAAGTTGAGTCAGACTTCAAATGAATTATGCTTCCTGTCAAGGTGGCTTCATTATCCATTGACCAAGTCTACTGTGAGTTATATTCTAATTTTCAGTCATCTTTGGAGCCTTCTACTCCTTACAATCAATCTCCATATGAGATAGTCTGTATCTCAAAAGTAGCTTCTTCTTCATCTTCTTTGGTACATGAATGTATATGGTCATGTATGCAACTTGGATAGTTTGCTCCATATCCCGTCACTATAGCTTCCTTAGGGTTATCACCTGTGACCTACTCGGAACAAGAACAACAAGGGAGAAACAACAGACAAGAATAATACTCTTTATAATAATAATAAAACAATAGCAAGAACAATCGTCAAAGTAGCTCCTTCAGAGCTATCACTTGAGACCTGCCTGAAACAACGGTAAAAAGTAAGAAATGCAATAATAAGGAATGAGAGAAACACTCTTCTAGTGTTGTGATCAATCATTCCTCCATGGTAACCTAGAAACAAAACAAGAAGTTTCTTCTAGAGGATATGTTAGTTATATCTAGTAAATGATTACATTAAGCATTTATCTCAATACTGCTCACATGATACCAAGTATTCAATAATAAAACTTTTCAAATATTTTTATCACAACTATAGTGTTTAGCAGTTATCAAACTCGATATGTGTAAATTTGAATCTTATCAATTTAATCAATCCAACTTGGAACCTGGAGTCTTGTCCTCAAGAATGAGTGTTGTTGTTTTTTTCTTCTGAGTATCCTTCACTCAAGATGACAAGTATTTTCTTTAACATGTCCTATGTACTAAGACA
>JASDQU010106508.1:0-11622 GCA_032191745.1 Picea mariana | reverse complement strand
CTCTGAGTCTTGATTTCTTCTGAGTCTACAAAAACTTCATAGTCTCTGCAGGATATACTTGGTGTTGAATACTAAGTCTTAATATGAAAAGTTGAGTCAGACTTCAAATGAATTATGCTTCCTGTCAAGGTGGCTTCATTATCCATTGACCAAGTCTACTGTGAGTTATATTCTACTCCTTACAATTAATCTCCATATGAGATAGTCTGTATCTCAAAAGTAGCTTCTTCTTCATCTTCTTTGGTACATGGATGTATATGGTCATGTATACAACTTGGATAGTTTTCTCCTAATCTCGTCACTATAGCTTCCTTAGGGTTATCACCTGTGACCTACCCGAAACAAGAACAACAAGGGAGAAACAACAGACAAGAATAATACTCTTTATAATAATAATAAAACAATAGCAAGAACAATCATCATAGTAGCTCCTTCAGAGGTATTAGTTGAGACCTGCCTGAAACAACGGTAAAAAGTAAGAAATACAATAATAAGGAATGAGAGAAACACTCTTCTAGTGTTGTGATCAATCATTCCTCCATGGTAACCTGGAAACAAAACAAGAAGTTTATTCTAGAGGAGATGTTAGTTATATCTAGTAAATGATTACATTAAGCATTTATCTCAATACTTCTCACATGCTACCAAGTATTCAATAATAAAACTTTTCAAATATTGTTATCACAACTATAGTGTTTAGCAGTTATCAAACTTGATATGTGTAAATTTGAATCTTATCAATTTAATCAATCAAACCTGGAACCTAGAGTCTTGTCCTCAAGAATGAGTGTTGTTGTTTTTTTCTTCTGAGTATCCTTCACTCAAGATGACAAGTATTTTCTTTAACATGTCCTCTGTACTAAGACAATATGCTATCTTGACATAAATGTGAGTTAGGGAATAGACTCTAGAATCTCAACTTTAATCAATCTAATACTTTGACTTTAATTTTGACCAATGGTTAGTATTATAACTTCAACGGATCAAAATGCAACCTGGATTACAATAATGCCATAACAAGTAGAGGTGTATCAAAGATCCCTCTAGACCTATGATCATTATTTAGACAAAAGATCATTTCTCCTGCAATTACCCTTTTAAAAAATAATGATACAGTTTAAACCCATGTAAGTACATATGATCCGAAAATGATATTTTAAAGACCATGGTTAAGTTGATGCATGAGTTGATTTACCATTTAGGAATTAAGAGAAAAAGCTTAATGAAAGAATGTTGCAGCCATATAATAAGTAAAAACAACAAACCATAACACCAAGATTGTTAACGGAGTTCAGCACAAGTTTTCCAACATCTCCGGGCCTTTGTCTCAGTGGGGAAGGCTTCTTATTAATCTTCAATGATTTAAGAATACAAAAGAGAGATTTACATAATAGCTTCTGAAACCACCTTTTAGATCTGCAAATTCTGGACAGAAACAGCCATCACCATTGGTTGGAACGGGAAATCCTAATACTTTTGAGTACAAATTCTATTATGCTTGGATCGACAGTTTGGGCTCTGTAGGCACTTTTCTATTCAGCTACTCGGATGCAGAAACAGAATCCATATTCGGACTCCCCTCAAAATTCTGCAACTTTTGAGTGTAAATTCGACCTGCTTTTGAACAGTCCCTCGGGGCCTCACCTCGACACAAATCCCAATGTTATGCCCTGTCAGATCTGTATAGTTCGTATAGTCTCGATTTGTGTGCCAAAAAAACTTAACTTTTATCGATTTTCGTGCCCGTCTAAATAAGTTAAACTCCACCAAATTTAGGGACAGTTTCCAAACTTAGCAAGATTCTACCAAATTTGTAGGAATCCGCCAGATTTAATGGAATTGCCAAATTTAGCGACCTTCCAAAAGGTGGCACGTGTCAGCTCCTAATTAGGCCATGTGTCATCTTGCCATTGGTCAAGCCACATCAGCCTACCAGGTGTCATTGTATGGCTGCCACGTTTCATTCGTAATGCTACCATGTGTCAGTCCATACAGTCCACGACATCGCCACATCAGTCACCACGTGTCATTTGTACGACTTCCATGTCATCATATGGCCCTACCACGTCAGTATCTGTACTGCCACATCAACATCCTTATTGCCACATCAACATCTATATTGTCACCTCACTACCCAGTCACCTTCCACGTGTCATTCATACGACTGCCACATCAACCTTCTGTATTGACACATGTCATGTCTATACAGTGCCATGTGTCACCTTCGTATGGTGCCACATGTTACTTTTTTATTGGGCCAAATCACCCCCTAAAAAGCCAAAAATGAGTGACACATGTTAACTCCTGGTGCTGCCACATGTCATGCTGACATCAGCATAATGTACTGCTGACGTCAACGTTGAATTTGACCTGCTGACTTTGACTTTGACTTTTTTACCTGTTTGACCCGATCTTCAGATCGCAATATCTTCTGCATACGGTGTCCATTTTTGGAAAAAAAAATATATGGCCGGAATCATCCCAACGACCCGGACGTAATGGCGTTGATTTCATCTGATTCTGGGAAAAAAATAATTGAGGCCTTCCTAGATCCATTTGGATCACACCTCCTCACTAAGACCTTTTGGTCCTCCAAAAGGATATTAACTAGTCATCAAGTGTGAGACAGGCCTCCCCACTTGTCCTTTGTCTTTAAACTCTGTCTTGTGCATCTGTCGCATCATAATCAATTGTATAATAACCATGACAACTAAAAGCATATTGTTAGCCATTTGAAATCGTTCACATATTACTGAATCCACTACCATCATGTAGAAAACATTAGCAACGATAACATCATAAATATGATTGAAATTGAACCAATGAGTTTGATGTGCTTGCACGACATTAACTTATCTTGAAGCAAAGTATGATTAAACTTCCATTCTACAACCATCTCATGTTCATGATTAAGATCAACTACTTTACTTGGCACAATTATAGGTGTATTGCTTGCATAAGTTGCCTTCTTTAATTGTTCCATTGTTAGAAGAGATTGATTTGTTTTTATATGATGAGCATGTACAACATATTTTGTCCCTTCTTTAGTTAAGTGATATTGATTATGTTCCATGTAGAAGATTGTTTTGCGGTCATATAAATAAGGGCTTCCCAAGACCATTCCACGTGTTTCTAGCGGCACCACATCACATGTTTCTTCATCCACATACTTGGATGTAATTGCAAACTTTATGATATATTGCTTTTGTTATGGGAAATTTATGATCATTGCTTATCCAATTTAGTGAATAGGGTTTGTAATGCATCTTAGTGTTTAATCCCAATTTCTTAACCACTTCTTTTGAAATTAAGTTAGATTGAGATCCAATATCTATCAATGTGTCGATCTTCGTATGTTTCATTGTGACCCTTATATGAAACAATGTACCTCTTGAATCAAAACCATCACCAATTTTACATGTTAAACCAACTGCTGTAATTTTAAACTCATCGCCTGAATCAAACCCCAAGTCTGTTGATCGTATTGTTGTTGCAACTTTTTGCCTCCCTTTCCTCTCTTTGAACCACTTTGGTCTCTTCTCTAGGTGCAATTATTGACAATGGTCATCATCATGCCCTTCTTTCTTGCAATGCTTGCAACAGAGCTTCTCTTCCTTCATTGTCGTTGAATTTGCTTTCTTCCCATTTCCTTTTCCTTTGCCATTATTCTTTGAAGATGATTCCCTTGATACACTAACTCCAGTTTTCCTTGCTTCAATATACGTTGCTTGGATAGAAACCTCATCAAGATTAGTAGGTCCAAACATAAGTACAATATTACAAATATAAGTAGGAAAACCTCCTATGTAATTCATAAGAGTTTCTTGTGTAGTTAATGGAACATATAACATCAAAGCCATCATACAAAATTCATCTGTGTATTCCTCCACTGACTGTCATTTTCTTAACTTAAGACTTTTCCATTCAATTAAAGTTTTTTCCTTATATCCCAATGGATAGCACTGTTTTCTAAGTGCGGAAATAAAATCATGCCATGATGGAAAAATCTTACCAACTTTTTGAGTTCCATGTTGCATCTTACTTTTCCACCAGATGAGAGTTGTGCCTTCAAGATGAAGCGATGTCAATCTGATTTTGGTTGTCTCATCTTTGATTTGTTGCACATTACAATATACCTCCATCTATCTAACCTAGTTATCAAGTTTCTCAGCATTAACTTCACCATCATACATAGGCAAAACAAATTTTACATCAAGTTTAAGTAATGGCATATCAAGCTTATGTTTATGAGAATGTTTTCTTGCAGTAGAATTTGAACTTGTACTTGAAGAAGAAGAAGAATATGGAGTTGAAGGAGGTGAAGGAGGAGTTTTAAGAGGGTCCTCTCCTTCTTCACTTTTGGCTTACTTTGAAGATTCCCCTTGAACCGGTCTCTTATGTTCCAAGTAATCATCATACAACACTTTTACCATCTTTGACATGGAAAAGAAAGTTCTTTGAAACTCTCTTTCATTTTGAGAAAGACCTTCTTCCAATCACATCTTCTCATTTTGAGATGTCCTCTTTCTTGATCCAATCTTTGGATCTCCTTATACAAGCTCTCCTTCACCATGACTTAGCTTTTCC
This sequence comes from Picea mariana, assembly GCA_032191745.1. Classification (NCBI taxonomy): domain Eukaryota; kingdom Viridiplantae; phylum Streptophyta; class Pinopsida; order Pinales; family Pinaceae; genus Picea; species Picea mariana. The sequence continues at coordinate 7,035 of JASDQU010106508.1, read as the reverse complement.
CTGGTAATCATGAAAACTCAAACAACCAACCGTCAACCTACTCTGATACCACTTGATCTAAAAAAGATCTTTTAAAGACTATGGTTAAGTTTATGAATGAGTTGATTTACCATTTAGGAATTAAGAGAAGAGGCTTAATGAAAGAATGTTGTAGCCATATAAGAAATAAAAGCAACAATCCATAACACCAAGATTGTTAATGGAGTTCGACAAAATTTTGCCTACGTCTCCATGCCTTTGTCTGAGTGGGGAAGGCTTCTTATTAATATTCAATTATTTAAGAATACAAAAGAAAGGCTTATATAACAGCTTTTGAAACCACCTTTCAGATCAGCAACTTCTGGACAGAAACAAACATCACCATTGGCTGGAACACGAAATCTTGAGACTTTTGAGTATAAAGTTGACTATGCTTGGATCGACAGTTCAGGCTCTAGAGACACTTTTTTGTTTGGCTACTCGGATGCAGAAACATAATCCATATTTGAAGTCCCTCGGGGCCTCTCCTCGGCATGAATCCCAATGCTATGCCCTGACAGATCCATATAGTCTGTATAGTCTCGATTTGCATGCCAAAAAAACTTAATTTTTCTCAATTTATGTGCTCAACTAAATAAGCCAAAATCCACTAAATTTAGCAGCAGTTTCCAAACTTAGCTCCAGTTAGCCAAATTTAGCGAGATTTTGCCAGATTTGGAGGAATCTGCCAAATTTGGTGGAACCGCCAAATTTAGTGACCTTCTAGAAGTTTCCACGTGTCAGCTCCTAATTGGGTGACGTGTCACCTCGCCATTGGACGATCCATGTCAGCATGCCACGTTATCCTACCATGTGTCAATCCATAAAGTCCACGTGTCATCCATATGCCTGCCATGTCATCATTTGTATTGCCACATCACCCTACAACGTCATCATCTGCACTGCCACGTGTCATCCGTACGACTTCCACGTCAACCTTCTGTACTGACACATGTCTTGTCTGTACAGTGCCATGTGTCACCTCTGTCTGATGCCATGTGTCACTTTTTTATTGGGCCAAAATCACCCCCTAAAAAGCCAAAAATGAGTGACACGTGTCAACTCCTAGTGTTGCCACGTGTCATGTTGATGTCAGCATGACGTACTGTTGACATCAGCATTGACTTTGACCTGTTGACTTTAACTTTGACTTGTTTTGTATGTTTGAAATGATCTTCAAATCGTGATATCTTTTGCATACGGTGTCCCTTTTAAGAAAATAATAATAATAATATGGCTGGAATCGAATCGACGATCCCGACACAATGGCGCTAGTTTCGTCTAATTCTGAGAACTTATATTTTTAGGCCTTCTTGGATCCATTTGTATCAACATGCCTCTTACAATATCTTGTTAGGGTAAGGCACACTAGGATAATAAAAATCAATCCCAACACTCCACAAAAACTTTTACTACAACTGGTGTTGCAACTGGCATCAAGGAACTGGTACGAAGGAAAACGTACTGCAACTGCAATTGTAACTAGTACTGCAAGTCAAACTTAGGGTTTTATGAGGAAACCTTATTTTCTCAAACTACAATTTTTAGAATTATGATCCAGGTACTAGATGCGCCCTCATAGGGAAATTTCCTATGTGTGGTTACTTTCTCTAATGTCCTCCTCAAACAAGGAAAACGTCATGCTTAGGGTTTATGCAGAAACTCTAATTCTACAGTAGCTGCAATACTGAAAACTGGATTTTGGAGAGGGTGCACTGAGGCTAGTCACTTATTATAAACTATGAGTTGGTCTCTTTCAGGCCTGCTCTGATACCATGTTGAAGTTTTACGTATACAACTAGCAGTTACAGTTCTTCTTTATTATTATATCCATTTAGCACATTAGTTGCATAAATAAGATGACTGAAAGAGAGACAATCACAAAAACAATAGAGACACAGAGATTATTATGGGAAACCCTCAAGGGGGAGAAAACCCAACAAAACTTCCTCAATATAGATAAACCAAAGACCGAACAAAAGATCCTCCTCTACTCCTTCACTAGGAAGAGTAGCGCACCACTTGATCAAGATATGCCAAGAGATAGACCAAAAACCCCCCTTGACGTCACCCCCAATTGCAATAGTTTCTCCTCCAAGACTTGCGCACTATAGAGTTGGATGTTGTGTGTGTCCAAATGAGGCACGGACCTCTCTTATAAATAGTGGTTTGGACAGCTTATAATTAGTTATGGGCCCATTTGTCATTTTACCCTCTTAATTTACAAGTATTTGTCAAGGAACAATAGGGTCGACTTTTACAAAGGCATAATAGGGCCTAATTAATAAATATAAAATAATAATATTATTTAACACTCTCTCTTGGATAGAATATTCTTCAAAGTTACAATATTTCAACAGTATATTCTATCTTTGCATCTACTTTTCAATCCACCAGAGAACCTCTAGGGGATGCTTACAAACCACCTTCTCTTTAATCATCTTGTGATTATTTGATTAGAAAGCAAGATTATTTATCACTCCAAGTTCTTGCATCTTGGAGTGATCGAATTTGTAGGTACATGTAACAAATATTTACTGGTCTAATAGAAGGATAAATCCAAGCATCTCATAGAGAAACATCATTGCAACAACAAGCAAAACAAGGGTCCTAAACCCTCTCATTCAGCTTCTACTCTAATGGTGAAAAAGGGCCAAAATAAAAATGTATGAAGATTGATAGACATTGCAAGTTATGTGGACAAGATGGTCATCCAAAGTCTAAATGTTTTTAAAAGATGGAGGCCTTAGAAGCGACAATGAAGAATCACAACATCAATCTTGATTCTTATTCTTGTTTTAAATCTTCTTCTCATGGACATGCACTTTCTTCTTTTATTTTTTTCTTCATTGCAACATCTACTTCTTCTTCTAATGAGTGGCTTATTGATTATGAAGGATCTTATCATATGGCTAAGGATAAAGTCATTTTTTTTTATCTTAATGAATGTAACGCCAAACAAATATTTGTTGGTGGTGATAGATCTCTTAGTGTTGTAGGGTATGGAATAGTTCAGCTAGATGATGGTCATTTTAATAATGTATTATGTGTTCCAAGTCTATCCTACTACCTTCTATCATTATATCAACTCACTCATTCAGGTGAAGGTAAAACCTTAGCGTTTTCACCTCACCAAGTTGTAATCAAGAATTTAAAAGATCTTAAGCATGTCCTAGCAACTAGAATTGTTGATGATATTAATAGGTTGTACAAATTTGACAACTTTGGTTCATCATCTTTTTCAATAGTTTTTATTGCTCATAGCGATGACTTGAGGAAAATTTGGCATGAGTGGTTTGGTCATCTAAACTACCACTCGTTGCATCAACTATGTAAAACATTGGTGTATTGATCTTTGATCTGGTCATGTGAGTGATTGCTTAAGGTGTTTTCCATGTGTGGAAATACGGTTTTTTGTAAAACAATACAAAGCTTGGAGCTACAAACTGGATGTTATGCTCTACCAGTCACTGAGATGGACATGGTGTTCGACGCAGAATGGTTGTTGCAATTGGGAACCTATGCCATAAACATCTGAGAACAATATATGGAATTTGAATGGCAAGGGAAGAACTACAAATTATATGGGCTAAGGAATCTACATCATCCATTAAAAGAACTCACAAATATTCAAAAACAAATCCAGAATCAAGATGATTGTCCACGATGGAAGACAAAATCATCTAGGATTCCTTTGAGGACAAAGCATTTATAAATGGGAAGGCAATGTTATGTACATAAATTATAAGCTAGGAAAGAATCTAAATGATATAAATAATAAAAAATAAACAAATAAAGTAGTAAAAGATAAAGAAATAATTAAAAATAAGTAAATGACTTAATGGTCATAACCTTTCATGAAAAGTCACCAAAGTTGCCACCTTAGGATCATTTATATGGGGATCTCTCATAGTAAAAGGCATCTCATTTTTGTACATTCATATATTAGTCATTTTTTTTTTACTTCTTAGTATTTTTTAGCAAATTCACTCGAGTGTACTTGCTACATGTTCCCTACTCCAAGGACCCCAAATATGGTTAAGTGTTTCCCTTATCTAACCTCTTTTTTGGCTTGAGATATAGCCTTTAAGATATGCAATTTCTTTCCAGCAATTGTTGGACCATTGTATTCAAGGGACAAATCCTCCTTCAAAGCCCCTGATTCCTCTACATAATAATTTTTTGACCCTAAATGGTAAGAGGATTTGTAAGGGGATTTTCATTTTTTTTTACCTCCTTATACTAGGTTTTTTATTGTGGGTTTTTCTCTATCGGTGAATCCTCAAAGTCCTCCACAACCTCTAGATTCAAGGGTTTCTTGACTTCCCCCTTTTAAATTTGGATATCCTTTCCTCTAAGCAAGAGAGTTTAACTGAAGATATCCCTTACACAATTGATTACATACAATATATGCAATCATTATGCAGGAGGCAAGTTTAAAGTATAATGATTGATTCCTTAGTGCATTATCCAAGATAAATCCCAATGGTCGACCTAAGGCATCTTGTGGTGATCATTTGCTTGTTTCTTGAGTTTAGATCAACATTAATCAAAACTAATTGTGTCAACTTTCATCATTGCTTTGCATGTAAGACCAAGTGGTTTAGCTTGACTTAGTGGTTGACACATTCAGTTGTATTCGTAATCATGTTAGAACATTGTTTGTCGCCATAAGTGTTGATCCCAGCATGAGTGTGAATTCTAAGAACATGTGCATAAAACTACCTAGGTGTTGGCATAAAACAAACAAAAATGTGCTCGAATTGGTTGTGCATGAATCACTCGATGCAATTAAGTTTAATCGAATTGAATTTTGTGGTCATTTCCTCACCTGGATTGTTAGGTCCTTTATTGTGGCCATTGTTCATACCACGATCCTTACTCTATTTCACTGCCTCAATTATAGTTCTTAAATCCTCCCTTCAACAAAATATTTAAATATTTGTTTGTTAAGATTATCTTGACCCATGTTAACCACCTTCCCACCTTGTGATATCCTTTGAAACATCATCCAACCCTTTCAACAATGCCCCATTGGCCCATTGATTTGATTTTAGGATGAAAATGAGAGAATAGTTTTAACAATGTGGGCTTGAATAAGTTACAAGGAAAATCCGTGAATAAAGACATCAAATATTGAATGCATAACACAAATATTATTTAACAATGTTTATAACACAGTGTAAATGTTTTACACAATGTTATGTGGAATAAAGTTGTAACACCCCCGCTACTAACCCATAAAAATAAATTTTATTTTTATGATCCCATTAAATTAAAATGCATACAACAGGCTAAAACACCCTTGCATCTAACAATAATTTCAATAAACATTAATGCAACTAATTAAACATACACATAGCAGCATGTAATTACCCAAAAACACAGAGTTTATGCACAACAATATAAACCCATAAATAAAAACATTGAACATAGATAAAACACTCATATTTTAAATCAAATGTGCAACCAGCTGCAAAGGACGGACATTCCACCCAACTATATACTTGTTGCTTCAAATCTCAACAGCAAGACACCTCGGAACTAGGGCTAGGAATCCACAAGAAAGGGTGTCTCCTAAGGGTGTATGTTGTCCACTTACAACAAGCTAGTTTCCTATAGCCATCTCAATCCACCAGATCTCTTCCCCTCAACCTACAAAACCCAAGGAATGGGATCCCCTTCTCTGCTACACAGTCCCTCAAGTTATCCCCATTCCCTCCAGGGATCCAGAACAATTTGGCTAGGAACGTCTCTTATTGGGGACTCCAGGGACTTATAACTACAACATGAAACTTTCAACAACAACACATTTACTTATGCACAACAAAACTCGCTCTACAATCCTAACAACTTGCTTATTCATGCATTTTATAGCTCCCACAAGCTTCCCACAAAACCCACTAATACTTTCTTCAAGTTCCAACACTTTGTACCCTCTTGTTGTCCCAAAATTTGCATGTAAAACCTGCCTACATTAGTAATTCAAATTTCCCTTTTACTCAAGCATGTTGACTTTCACATTCCCCAAGGTTGATTGTACTCAACTCCATGCTCTTAATAACTATGTGAAGTGACTTTTCACCCAATCCTCTTACATGTATTCAATGATTGGGGCTTTGCTACACTCCAAAGGAAAATAGGAGGTTCATATAAAATAATAATAAAATAAAGTGGCTTGGAATTAACATACATGAATAAATCCCCCTTAGACCCCTTAGACCCCTCATGTCTTGTGAAAACTTATCCCCCATGACTTTGTATGTGCCCATGTGAATCTGACATCACATTTTATTTTATTATTTCAATATATAATGTTTACACATTACTTCGCTTCGCCCACAACCATATATCATATTTACATTATACATCACTAGACTGGGGATTAAAAATAGGGATGTTGCATTCCCCTCCCCCTACAATTTGCACAGTCCACGGTGCATACCACCATACCGATATACATAAACAAAATTTATATCATAGTATTTGATACTTTTGCAAGTTCACAACTCCTACAACAATTCCAAACATCAATCTCTTATTCCCCACAACTTGCACAACCCAAGAAAGTGTACAACATTTTTTCAACTGCAGTCCCTAAGGTTGTACCACTTCTCTTCCAGGGCTCCAACACAGATCGAATAAGAAGTCTTCAAAATGTGGCTCCAGAAGCTCCAACTCCCAAAATGGAGCATTGCACACTTTTATACAAATGTACATTTAGTTTTCTTCAAAATTTGCAAAAAATTACGGGTACTCTTCCCACATGGTCTACTAGTGCTCCCATGTAGTGTTTTCAGGACTATATCAGGTCCATTACACCTTTACCGGGCTGATGGATTTGTTCCTGAGCACTTTGAATTTCCAATCCAGGATGGACAATGGTTTTGTTGACGGGTCCAAATTAGACCTACTCTCGTTTGGTGTAGTCTTTCCGACCAATATGTGGGCCTAGTTGCAACTTAGAATTAAAACTAGAAAAGGGGAAGGGCAATGAACTATCCCCCAAAGAGTTCT
>JASDQU010106507.1:55233-67387 GCA_032191745.1 Picea mariana | reverse complement strand
GAACGCGAAAAAATCCACGACTGGATTTGGAAAACTAAATGCATAACTAGAAAGTTGGTAACAAGAAAGTAAATCAACTTGAGAAAGTAATGAACTGGCGAGCGATGAACCGGAAAAAGGACAAACAATTGTTAATATTTAAGTGACTATGACAAGTAGATATGTAATGTCAATTTAAAAGGTACTAACAACTTTTAACAACCCACATGATGGAACAAGGGAAAAAAAATTCAAATTTTAGTAGCATTAAGCATGAGAGGATGTGATTGTAACCTCGCCGACCACAAAGTGAATATCTAGGCAGGATGACTTGGACATGACAATGAAGCACTAAGACACTTAAACACATGATGTGTCACCATTTATTGACACAAAATAAAACATGGAAAGAAATGAAAATCCTACTTACCAACTCACTCCCRGAACCAGGAGCATAACAAAACTACAATTATGCAGTAGAAAAATAGGGCTTTAGGTGTGCGCCATTCACCCAGCCAAGTCGAACAATTCCATCGAGTTGCACTAATTTGATAGCTCCATATTCACAAATTTCTGCAACTATAAAAGGACCAAGCCACTGCATTTGGAGCTTTCCCGAATGTTTTTGATACTTGTTTCATATAAGAGCACAAAGTCACCTTGTGCAAATTATTTATGCTTTAGATGTCGATCGTGTCAAGCCTTTTATCGGGTTTTCTCCATAGTTTGATGAAAATATGCTAAGAACCTAGCTTCCTCAAGTTCCAGCAGTTCCTCCACCAGCGAAGCAATGGATTCATCCTTAGTCATGTTGGTATCTTGCGAAGTGGATAGACTTGGGGTGAGAAACTTAGCTAGCACAATTGGTTCTTGGCCATATCCCAGTTGAAATGGGGTATACTTGTTTAATATTTTTTCAGTAGTCCTATATGCTCATAACATAGTTGGAAACTGCTCATCTCAGTCATCCTAATTTGCACAACTAGCTTTAGTCAACCCCATCACCAAGATTTTATTAAATGCTTCCATTGTTCTATTATCCTATAGATGGTAGGGACTATTCTTATGATGCTGAATCAAAAATTCTCTAGTAAGGGAAAAGTTCTCTAGTAAGGGTCGCTATAGTTTCAATGAGAAAGTGGGTCCCTTGGTCATTGGTCAAGCTCTGAAGGAAACCAAACCTGGTAATGACATTCTCAAAAATAAATTGTGTTGCGATGGCCATAGAACAACCCTGAAAAAACTCTGCTTCATCCTAGTGAGTCAGGTAGTCAGTTGTGGTAATTATGTATTTGGCCTTTGAATTCTTAGCTGGAGGATTTATTGGATCGATGAAATCAACAACCCACTTTTCAAAATCTTGTAGTGCGCAAATAGGGTGCAGAGGCAAATCATCGTGACATGGTGGTTTTTGCACTCTCTGACATACATCGTAGGCCTGAGCATATTTAAACACTGTAGGCCACTAGAGTCATGCATGTAAGATCTTTCTAGCAGTTTCGTTTCCACCAACATGTCCTCCCACAAATATACTATGACATTACCATACAATATTAGGTATTTCACGGTCAAGCACACAATGCCGCAAGACATTATCCAATCCCAATTTGTAGAGTTGTCCTGCAATCAATTGATAATCCACTACATAAACCACCATGTGCCTCTTTTGTGTTGCAGAATATCCTTTCGGCATAGTACTAGTAGTCAAGAATAGGGCAATGTTTGATAGATAATTAGGAATGGCCTCAATATGGAACATATCTACATCTGGGAGTTGGTCATCTACAGGTCCACCACTTTCTCTAGACTCTAGGAAATACAAGTGATCTGGCCTGACATTTAACTTTCTAGGCTTAAATATGACCCCAAACAAGAACTCCTCAAACAATAGAAAGCACTTGCAGATGCGACCTTCTAACACAGGTTTGTATACCAAAAAATTCAAATAAAAATGGTCAGCATAAAAATTAAAATGACTTCCAAGTAAATAGTGCCTAAACGTTTGTAAAGAATACACTATAGACAAACCTTCCCTTTCAGTTGTGGTGTAGTTGCATTCAGATAGGGAATTTTTACGATTGGAAAATTATATAGGATAGTCCAAGTTCCCTTCCCCTAGTTGCACAAGAATATCACCCAGAGCAATTTCAAAGGCATCAATGTGTACCTGAAATTCAATTTTCCAATTAGGATAGGTCAGAATAGGTGGAGTACTCATCTTTTCTTTCAGGAGAGAAAACGTCATATCACATTCCTTATTCCAGTGAAACCCTTCATATTTCTTGAGAAGTTGTTCCAAAGGTGTTTTTATACTTGCGTAATCTCTGATAAATTGGCATTAATATCTAGTATGTCCTAGGGTCGTGCACAACTTCTTGACATTGGTAGGAGGAGGCATATTGAGAATGATTGTAATTTTTTTAGGATCTACCAACACTCCTTCCCAATAAACAATATGAACTAGCATATTGCCAAATGGTACAAAAAAAATACATTTTCTCAGATTAAGGGAAATTTGTAACTGTCTACAATGGTCCAACATCAATCGAAATAGCCTAGTGTACTCTTTAAGTAAGTTGTATGTAATCCAATCATCCATGTATACATAAAGGAACTTATGGATGAAATCATGGAATGTTGTGATCACAACCTGAGAAAACATTGTGGAGGAATTCTTAAGCCCGAAAGGCATAATGTTGTAGGAAAATGATCCTCACTCAGTAGTGAAAGTAGTCTTATTATTATCTTCCTCAGCCATCTGATCCTCGTGATATTCAGAGAGCCCATGTGTAAAGGAATATGCCCCATTTCCCACCACTTGATCTAGTACCTCATCGAAAAAGGGGGTAGGAAAGGGGTTATGCACACAAGAAACATTCATGCTTCTATAATCCACACAAACTTGTATATCATATGTACCTTTCTTGGTTTGTATCACAATAGGACTGATCCATTCAACCTTATCGACMGGGAAAATCATCCCAGTTGTGAGCATTCTATCAATTTACCACTTCACTTTCTCTTTAACTCGAGGATTAAGATGATATGGACTATGCTTGACTGGTCTTGATTCAGKATTTAAATCTATCCTCATCTCCCCTGAATCTCCCTTAATACCTTTTAATTYTAAAAAAAATGCAAGAAACAGATCCTCATATTCCTGCARCARATCTTGTATCTTTGTCATGGTCTGTTCATCCCAATAGTCTCCAATGGATGCTAGYTTAGGATGCTCATCAATTCCTATATTGACTTTCTGCAACTTCAAGGATTTGGCATAGGAACTACTAACATCCTCCAAGATAGTATCTTTAACCTCCCTAGTCCCTTCGGATTCCTAAAATGTTATATGCCTTAGTCCCTCAAGGTCATCAAGATCTTTTGGGTCTCTATCAACAATAAGATAGACCGTAGGTATTCAAGAATGAGATGAGTAAAGGATATGATGAATGAGGTACTCATGTTCATAACAGATAGTAGGAGGACATGTAGTATTAATTTCATAAAAAAAAGTATTTTCTTAATTTGTTGCAAAGCTATAGTGATTTCAAGGGACTTGCCTGAGAATAAGAAGTCTTGATGGAACTGTCATTGAAGGATTTACCAACAAATAGTTTGGCATCGAGATTCCTCGTGTATATACCAAACATCTGGGATTTTTCCCAAGGAATGAATAAACCGATGCACACACAATTAAGAAGGAAGTTGTGAAACTTCCCATACCTGAATATAGTGAGAAACATCCTCCCGCATATCTAAAATCCTTTCATATAATTCCAAAACTAACTATTCCATGTTCAACAAAGTAAGTTACGAAAGGGGAATAAAACGATGTTGGATGGAACACTTTTCTTTGTCCCAAGAAGATGAAGTACCCTTGTGGGTGGCCCACCATCTAGATGGATAATATATTAACACAACATCAAGTATAAGAATTATTTCCTCTAGCGTGACTTTATCCGTTAAATCAATAAGAAAGATACATAAATATGAAGTGACATCATAAATAGGGTAGTTTCCAACCTATGAACCAATCCACATGAATTCTTTTATAGTCATACAATGTCGTGAGAAGTTCTCATATATTCCCTGTTACTAGTTTTCAAAAGTGACCTTGGAATCTTCACCTGCAAATTGAATATTGTGCCAACTTACCGAGCCATTAGCAGTCGGGTTAATGTGATCCACTCACTTCCCTGTACTAAAAGTGTAGAGGTGGTCCAGTGCATCCTTTTCCATATTCCCTTCTACCAGATATGTATAGCAAGGACCTTGGTATGGATATAGTGGTTGGGTGAATTTCATACCATTTGATTCAAAGGTCATGAGTTCCTTCTTAAGATCTATAACAATGTAATTCTCATAGTCCCAGTCGATACTGTTATCTCCTCAAATAAATCAATCAAGTTATTTCATTTTAGGTGATAGGATGTCTTTTAAAAAAATACATTATTGATTTTTTAAAGCTCATTTTTGAGATATGTATGCATGTAATAAAGTTAGAATAAAATTTTCCTTAGTTTTCTGTTGATCTAGTTAAAATCTCAGGTTTCGGTGGCTTAGGCGAACATTTCGATTTTTCATTAGCCACCGAAAGCCTTAGCTTTCGGTAGCTAAAACAAAGGAATTCAGGGCTATTTTAGCCACCTAAATCGTAGGAGTGGGGGAGAAGTCAACACATCCTTTCACACATTTAAACCGTTGGGTTTGAAGTTTTATTATTGCAAATAACCGCCAAAAAGACAGGAGAACTAACCGTTCATGACTGAGAGTTGATCTATGTATGATATAGTGAATCTTCTTGGATCATTGTTTCATCAAAACATATGCTTATGTACCCTCCATCATTACAGTCATCAACCATGATTGCTCCAAATCACAAACCGTTATGTCACATTCCTTGTAATCGGTGCGACATTCTAAAGCTCACCTTAGTTTTCTCGTCCCTGTCACAGCCGAGCCAAATCTCCCTAACTTTGTGCTGTGTAGCTTTCCCCCAAAATCCATTTTCTTTTCGATCACAGGTATACAAAAGCATTGCGACAGATGAAGAAAGGAGGATCAACCATGAGGAAAGAGCTTGATGATATCAACTACTTGGAGTCACACCTGGAGGTATGCCAATTTTTCAGGGACACATGTTGTTATAATTTTTGTAAAAAATTACAGAGTTCTCACCAGCAGGTGGTAGAAGCCTTTGCCTTGAATTTCGATGGAAAGAATGCAGTCATTGGTCGAGATGAATTCGAGGTAGATGAAGCCCTCATAGCCTAGGGGACAGAGATTCCCAGGACTGGAGAAAATTGGTTTAAAACTATTGTTACTAAGAATGTTGAATTTAGATCTTATTTGAAACTAGAACACAGGGGTTTGATATGGAAGAAAGACATTCCTGTGTCTTTCCTTGAAGAAAAATGGAAACAGTTACTAAAATCCATTATGGTCTACATAAATTGCAAAGGCAGATACAATAGGGTGATGATTTACCATTTCAAACTCATGAATCATTTTACTGGTAGAAACCCACTCAATCTGCCCTATTTTCTCCATAGAAGCTTATCCAGAATGGCTCATCAAGTCAAGACCAAGCCCAATAAATTTGCAGGTAGACTATCCCACCACAGTCTGATTAAACTTTTGGTTTGTGAGTTGTTGTAAAGAAGAGGCAAAGAGCGGAATTACTTCTTGTACTGGAATGATTTCCAAACTGATGTACAGCCAGAGGGTAAAAAGAGTCCTCATTCCAAGAAGTCTTCTACTTCTAGAAGTGGAAAGAGGAGGAGGAGAGCTATCTCTCCAGTTTCAGTTAATCAACCCTCTCCTTCCTATAAGCTTAATAAAACTAAGAAGAAATTGATCTTCAATAGTGAAAAAGAAAAGGCCAAAGAATCCCCAGTGAAAAAAAGAATTCTTAATCTTCCTTACACAGATTCAAAGGATGAAGAGCACCAAATTGAAACAGGGCACAAGGATTCAGTTACCACGGGGCGTGAAAATTCTGTTTTTGTAGATATATACAAATCAAGTTATGAAGACCTTCCATCACCTACACCTCAAGAAGAACAAGAACCACAAATTGCAGATGCCTCATCTAGCAAAGGAGTGAAGCAGAGTAAATCAAAGGAAATCAAGAAGCTTAAGAAGAAGTTAGTTGAAAAAGAAGTGCTAGAAAAGGTAATTAAAACCAGATATGAAGCCCCGTCGAAAAACTTTGCTGAAAGCAACTCATCCCTGGAAAGACTAGCTCATGAAAGCATAAAGGAAAATAAAAAGAAGGAAAAGATTGTAAAAGACTACAACAACTTATGGAGAGTAGCTCAGGGATTGAAGAAAAAGGTCAAGGCTTTGAGGAAACAAGCTATGTCTTCAAAACACCAGGCTCAAACACATGCTACTCTTGAAACCCTAGCAAAGGTAGCAGTTCAATGCAATGAACCAGAGACAGCCAATAACCCTATAGTCTTTGAGCAAGATGTAGAAGCCTTAAAAGATCATCCCTAAGGCGTTTTTGAGCTAAGGCAAAAGGTATTTTTGAAATTTTGATAATTTCACTAATATCAAGTTCCAGTGTCTTAGGTGAACATTGCGATTGTTCATTAGCCACCGAAAGCGGAGATTTCAGTAGCTAATTTGTCCGAATTCTGTCTACTCTAGCTACTAAAAGCACTGATAAGGCAGAACGTTAATATTTTTGCATAGATCCAAGTTTTCCTTGTCCAAAAGCCTCAGAAATGGTTCCAATCGGTGAAAAATAATTAATGAAATCCTTATCAAGAGTTTGTTTTGGTTTTGGAGATGCTCTACAAGACAGAAAGGTCAAAAAAGGTTAGCTATAAAGTTGTTTGACTATCAATAGGTGTCATTTTCGACTCCTCTTATATCACATGAAATCCAACAGCCTTAGAAGGCTCACTACACCTGCCAAAGAATTTGAAGAACATAAAGAGCATTCGAGGATATGAATTGACCTAGGTTATAGGATCTTTGCCTATTTTCTTGGGCCAGATATTTTCTATTTTAGGAAAAATCCGATCCATTATTCTAGGATCTTGAAACTATCTGTAAAGGGCTACAAAGTCCAGAACGTTTGATGAACAAAAGGTTCGATTTTGAGTTCAATAATCCATTGTTAGTGTGATAAAGACACTTTCTTTAATATATTAAGCCTACAAGATTCTTTCATTGTTATTATCAGACTCTCTTTATCTTTTTCTATGCCTATGAGTTGAATTCATTTCTTTGTCTATGTTTAAATGGTCCCATCGTAACTATCATCTTACCTTTCATTGTTAAGAAAGAATCATAAGCATCATTTGCTAGTTTGTTGACCCATCATATATATTGTTATGTATGTTCTGGTTAATTGATTGGTTTTCTTATCCATTTGATCTACAAACCTATCTAATAATAGCTCTTGAAGGCCTTGTATTGCATGAATATAGCTAGACTGTCTTGAAGATACAATCTAGTGATTTAGATATTCATCTTGATCCAAACCCACACCCATTATTGAGAAAATAATTACAAAAAGGTTAAGTTACCAGGAATCTCTAAGATACAACCTAGGAGAGTTTCCTGGAGTGATAACAAATTGGCACCGTTGTCGGGGAGAGGAGATTGAAGCTCAGCTTCCTTGGGAGACGACAAGATCTAACTTTGATGATAGACATAGTCTGGACACATTTTCGGTTGTAATAATCTATCTAGCGACTCCATTGGAATGAAGTGGCTCTGAGAAGGGCTCATACCAGAGAAAACTAGGAAATACCACTGGAAACACTAGTTCCAGACCCTGAGAAGATCATTAGAAGTGGAAAAGCATTGCAAAGACAAACTTCCAGATCTGCAAGAGCATATAAAAAGGTATTTCAAGAAACACTTCTTCATTTGTATCTAGAGAACCTCTTGTCGAATCCACCTATGCTGAAACTTCTAGTTCTCAGAAAATTGTAATTGTGTCAGAAAGCTTGAAGGGTGACGAGCCTTCAATTTCTTCTGATGTATAGATTATTTTTCTGAGCATGTTACTATATCCAACTTAGGAGAATAAGTTGTAGAATCTATCCAAGAAGAGGACTCTTCCTCTTCCTTGAATTCTTCACAAATTGAGCCTGTAGAATTTTTTTTCCATACTCATACCAGTCTGCCTGTTCTTGAAGATATTTTACAAGATCTTTCCTCTAAGGGTGAAGAAAACTTGGCCTTGTTGCTCGATTAGTTTTACAGAGCTTCTTATTTCCCACCTTATTCAGGAAACACATTCCAGGGTAGTCATCCTACCAGTGCTTCCACTTCATTCCTCAGTGAAGTAAGACCACCATTTTTCATAGTCCCACCTATCCCATCTAAATCATCATCTACATAAACTTCTTCCTCTGCATCAACTCTGAAGATTGCCATCATTGCCCCTTTGACAAAAATGGATCAAATCTTAGCAAATAGATATGCTCCTCTTGCTTTTCCCAATCCCTTATCAACCATGCCAACAGGAGACTATCAGAAATAAATGCCAAAGTTTACTGGATCTGGGGATTATACTGTTGAAGAACATATAGGGGCTTTCTATGCTTATGCTAGAAATATTAACATTTCAGAGGAAGATGTTTGGACCAGAATTTTTGTGCAGAGCTTGGATGGTCAAACCAGGAAGTGGTTCAAGGAACTGCCAAAAAATTCAGTGGCAGGAATTGAGCAGTTAGATGAAGTGTTTTTGAAACATTGGGGAGAAAGAAGAGACCTCTTGCATTATATTACTGAATTTGGAAATCTAAGAAGAGAAAATGGGGAGTCTGTCTCAGACTTCACCAAAAGATTCAATAAGATGTTTGGCAAGATCCCTGCAGAGATCAAGCCAACTGATGTATCAACAAAGATTACTTACTCTACTACCTTTGATCCATAATTTTTCTTAATCCTTAGAGAAAGAAGGTCAAACACACTTGCTTTAATGCAAGATGTTTCTCTTGAGGTTGAATCTAACATTATGGCATCTCAGAAACTTAAAGGAAAAATTGAGAGAAACAAGTTGTTTGTTGATCCTCCTTAAATACAAAAATGGAAAAGATGGCCAAGATGTTGGACAAATTGACCTCGAAGATGTCAAAACTAAAAATTTAGAGTCAACAGCCAGCAAGAAGTAAAGAGCCTAATGCCTATGCTCCAAGGAATCCCAATGCATTCCCTTACAGAAGGAACAACTAGCAGGTCCAAATCCTTCAGAGAGACAAGAATGCAGCCGAAGACCAAAGGATCAGGCCCCCCTTCCAAAATGCAGTGCTAGAAGAAGAGAAGAATCTATCTCATGAAGAAGTTGAAGAAGAAGACGACATAAATTGCTTTGGGGATGATATTGATTCCTCCTTCTTGACACAAACAAATTATGAGGAGGCCTAGATGAATGAGAAGATTCATGAGGCAAGCATTGAAGAATATTTTTATCAGAAAAATGATCATCCAGGTTACCATTTAAGATCTAAGACTATAGCTCCAAAGCCATTGCTTGTTGCCCCTGAAAAAAAGAAAGATGTTGCTGCCAAGCAGCCTGGTGCTCCTACAAAGCATACCTCCATTCCTGCAAAACAACAGTAGAAGAAATTGCAGCCCCAAGCTAAAGAACAGGTGTCTCTCAGAGCTCCTTCTAACGAGGTAAAACCTTCCGATAAAATATTATATTCATTTAATTTCGAATCAGAAATTCAGAAGGTGAAAATACCTATGCCATTTACTGAACTTATGAAGAATGACATATTCAAGTCTGCTATCCTGAAGTCCCTTCAACCAAAGACTCCCCCAAATATTGATTACGTAAACCTTCAATATGACAAGCCCACAGTGTCTATATGACCTATGGTAGAAGAACGAGATGACTCTTGTCCACCCTTCTACATATCCCTGAATATCCATGACAAGATCCTTCACAACTGCTTGCTTGACTCAGGAGCATCACACAATCTTATGCCTAAAGTAGTGATGRATGAACTTGGGMTTGACATAAMAAAACCTTACCATGATCTCTTCTCTTTTGACTCTAGGAAAGTCAGATGCCTTGGCCTCATAAAAGACCTTGTCATAAACCTTGCCTARCTAGCAATGAGAAGCATGGTAATGGATGTTGTAGTGGCTGATATCCCACCCAAGTTCGRCCTCCTCTTGTCATGTTCATGGATAAAAAGGCTAGGAGGTACCTTGCATATGGATMTTTCGTATGCCATAGTCCCGGTGTTTGGAAGAGAGATAAAGAGACTTTACAAAGAAAATCAGCTTGCCTACATCAATAGTGATGGGAAGAATTTTGTAAACCATCCCATCTATGCATTAGACACAGAMTTTGGGGCATTTATTCTACAAATAGATGATTCTAAGCTAGMTCCATTGCAAMTCACAAAGCCTACTTATCAGTAKACTGATGGAGAGAGTGCTCCCATGTGGAGCATGTTCTTTGATGGTGCCAGTACCAAAGACTCAGCAAGTGCAGRTGTAGTTTTGATTTCTACTTCAAAAGAGGCTATTCATTTGTCTTTTAAACTTGATTTCAAAACTACTAACAATATAGAAGAGTATGAGGCTTTGTTGTTGGGATTAAATTCTACCAAGGAGATGGGAATCAAAGGACTAAAAGTGTTTGGAGATGCAGATCTCATCATACAGCAAGTGAATAGTACTTTCCAAGCAAAACATGTCAGGTTGAAAGCTTACAGGGATGAGATATGGAAAATCAAGTACTCTTTTTCAATTTTTGATATTTCTTATATACCCGGAGCTATGAATAACCTTATTGATTCCCTTGTTGTCTCAGCCAGCATGTTCATTCCTCCCATGCCTCCTAGACTGAATTATGAAATCCAAATCAAATATAGACCATCCCTGCCCAACAATATCAAATATTGGAAATTCTTTGAAGATGATGATGATCTTAGTAGATTTCTCCAGGTGGTAGATGAATTTTCTGATATACATATTGAACAGAAAAATAAAAATGTAGAGGAATCCAAAAATCCTAAACTAAAAAGAAAAATGGGTCAACATGATATTGTTCAGTTTCCCAACAATTATACACCTCGGGGTTTGGTGCCTCTTGAGAATCTTTTCGACCAAAATGATGTCCCCTACAAACTTGATAAGAAGGAGAAGGATCCTGTTGTCCATGAGCACAATACAGGAAGCCAAAGTCATCCTAAATTCACAAATCTATCCACTGAATTAACTGCTAACCAACGGTCATAATTTTGCATCATTATGAAGGAATTTGCTGATGTTTTTGCCTGGAAATACAGTGATCTGAAAACCTATAATCCTGATTCCATTCAACATAATATTCCCCTTGAGAAAGACACCATCCCTTTCAAACAGAAGATGAGACTTATCGGTCCTCTCTTATTTCTTGTAATTGAAAAAGAAATCAAAAAGCTCCTTGATGCCAAAATCATAATCCCATTAAGATACTCCAAATGAATTGCAAACTTAGTAATAGTGAAAAAGAATAATGGTGAGATCAGGTTATGCATTGATTTTAGAAATTTAAATAAATGCTCCAAGAAAGAAAACTATCCCCTACCCAAGATGGAACACTTGCTGCAAAGAATTTCAGGGGCCACTATCATGTATTTCCTAGATGGCTTCTTAGGCTATAACCAAGTTTTTGTACACCCTGATGACCAATAAAAAACTGCCTTTACTACTCCTTGGGGTAACTTCATGTACGCCAAGATGCCATTCGGGCTAATGAATGCTGGGGCCACTTTTCAGAGGGCCATGGACATAGTTTTCGTGGGAGAGAAGGACAAGTTTGTTCTCATCTATCTTGATGATATCACAGTTTATTCTAGCAGTCATGAAGAGCATCTGAAGCATCTGAGAAGAGTATTTTTGAAATGCAGATAGTTCAGGATTTTGTTGAACCCCAAAAAGTCTCAATTTGCTCTCAAGAAGGGTAAGCTCCTAGGCCACATTGTTTGAGCAGAGGGAGTGAAAATTGATCCAGCTCAGGTGGAAGCAATTTAGAAGTTGTCCATACCAAGGTCGAAGAAGGATATCCAATCCCTACTCGGTAAGATAAATTTTTTCAGAAGGTTTATTCCTAATTTCCCTGAGTTAGTGAAACATATAACCTCTATGCTAAAAAAGGGATCTGAGATAAAATGGACAGACAATGCAAGAAGTTCATTTCAGGATATCA
>JASDQU010106506.1:32548-44076 GCA_032191745.1 Picea mariana | reverse complement strand
CAAAGCAACACTTTTGCAAACTCAGACTCGACTTCTTTACAATGCACTTGAGAAAAAAAACCTTCGACAACATTATAAACTAGTCCTTTTTCAGAACAAGTATCTTTTCGAAAAAGATGATGATGTAGATTCATATCAATAGCCAGTGTAAGAACCACTCAGTGAGACAATGCCAAATTCAAGTGAAGATGAAGATCAACTTCCCCTTTCCAAGAAAAGCATCAAACCTTGGGAAGAAATCAGGAACAATAGACACACAAATGGTATCGGATATGAAAAGGAAGTCACCTTTCATATTCTGGATTATACCAAATTGATCTAGTTTTAGAGTGTTGAATTGATTCAAGAGATTTCATATTCACCTACTCCAGTTCAAGAGAAGATTCATAAATGCCAACATTGTCAGCGAGTTGGCCATATGGAGTATTAACGATTCAATATTCATCCTTGTGAGCATTGCAGAAAGAAGAATCATCCTTCAAATAGATATTCTAACATCAAGAAATATACAAGAATAAAGAACCACTATGGGTGGATGACTTCTTGGTGATTGTCATCAATAGTCAAGAAGATATCTCAATCATATCGTAGAATTCATTCTCGCGCAATGACGCATCTTGTAGTGAAAGGATTTGCATCTTCTCACATTGCTCCTGAAAGGGGGGAACAACATCAACAATTGTCTTCCAGGATTCAAGTTTCGAAGTCTTCTCAATAGAGTAGTAACAAGCGAGCGTGACTTGGTCTGTGGTCATCTAAAACCACCATATCGGTTTGTAGTTTTCCTTAAACCACCACTTAGTAGAAGACTTACAGCTTCTGCTAAACAACCATTTATGGTCATCTTTAAACCAACATTCGAGAGCACTACCAATTAGCATAAGACATCAGCTTAAGCTTATAGCTAACTTAGGAAATGTTCAAGGAAATTGGAACCATTGAGCCTAGAGCAATGTTCCAATGTTTGCTGTCATCCTTAAACCCCTAGATTGGTTTGTGGTCTTCCTTAAACCACCATCACCATTCAGTTTGTGGTCATCCCAAAACCACCAGATTCAGAGAACACATTCAACCACCAACGCTGCACACTTCTAGATTTCAACTGCTCACTTTCAGATTTCTGCTTTCAACTTAGACTCATTAATCTACTAAGGTTATGGTATTAGTCATTTGCATAGGAATATGAAGAAAGTTATTGTAACGATCATATGGAGTCCAAGATACCTTGGAAGATCAATCCAACGATCATTGTATTTATATATGTATCATATTAATGATAAATGCACTTCACACTTATTCAATTTTGTGAGTTTAATAGAATAACATTGACCATGACCAATTAACCCATTGCCCATGAGTTTTTGCACAATAATTATGTGTCTAACTATTTTATGTGTGATCGATACTTATTACAATGAATTTTTTCATTGAATTAATACTAGAAATCAATTCAAAACAACATATTAAACATAAAAAACATATAAGCAAATAAGAAAAGGTGTGTATTGGTGATTCACACTTTAAACCAGCTTAGATCCATCTTAAATCTGGATCTATCAAGTACCAAGAGGAATCAACTTTATTGATGTGTATTTTTTTCTACCAAGCAGAGGAGAGGAGAGGAATCAAATTTCTTAATGTGTATTTTTTTTATTGTCATATGTAAGTAAGTAGTATATATATCTGTGTGTAATATGTAATATGTAATGGTTCTTGTAATTGTTTTCTCTTAATTGAACAAACTTTATTTTTATTATTGTTAATTTTGAAAATGTTATTTTTTTTAATTGAGCCTACTTTGATTTTTTTAATGTAATCATATCTAACATCATGGGTTGTAAAACACCTTGCTACTCTCTCTGAAATGATTAAAAATTAAAAGTTAAAAAAAAAAAATACTAAAAAAATGATGAGAAAGATAATCTAATAACAAAATAAATCCCAAAATAAAGTAGAATAAACTTAAACAATTAAAAATAACAAATATTTTTAAAAATTGCATAATATTAAGTGGTTCTTCCTGCATGTCCACCACAAAGTCATTGGAAAACCTAAATTGTTTCAACATTTTGTTAAATGTTAAATAAGTATATTGGTGTCTTCATTACAACTCAACAGTGATTACTTTATCAAAAAAAAGCTTTAGAATCTAGTATAGAAGAGATGCTCATATAACATAACATAACACATTAATATAATAATAATAGAAAATACAAATTTATGTTTTTTTCATTATATTATTTTATATTTTTAATGTTAGATAATAAATAATTAATTATATATATATATAACCAGTATAGATTTGTTTTAACTCCATATTTATGAAGAGTTTAAAGGGATCCAATTTTTTGAGGTGTAAATTTTTAACATTTAAGTTTTTCACTCTAACAAAATTTTACACCTTAAAAGATTTGATTTTCTTAACTTTTGATAAATCTAGAATTAAAATGAATATATATAATTGGAATAATAAATTTTAAAAATGAAATTTATATTATTTAATTACATAATTTTCCAACTATATTTTTTACTTTCCTTGCATTTTTTTTCCTTTTTAAGGTCTTGTTACTGGTTGAAAAAAAGTTCACGTGACTAATTGTAATTCGAAAAATTGTTATCCACGTAAATATGTTGATCATTTTACATAAGAAATACGGTTTTTACCACCGGAATTAGTTGGGGTTGAACCAGAAGAACCTATTGAAATTGACCCAGACGTTGTTTAAGAAGCAGTCCCACATTGAAATTGTGGGACTGCTTCTTAAACAACGTCATCAGCATCATCCAAAAATTGAAATTGTGGAACTGCTTCTGAAATTGTGGGACTGCTTCTGAAATTGTGGGACCAGCATCATCCAACCTATTGAAATTGTGCCTGCAACTTTCTATAGTAAAGTTGTTTCCCTTTATTGTAGTCCAAGTGGAATCCAACCCTTATCCACAGCATCATCCGAGTGGAATTATTAAAGGAATTAGTCATATCACAGAGTTTTGTTTTGTCTGAGTAAAGCCGTATGTTCTAATGTGTAATGACTTCGGGTGTTTCAAGGAAGAAATATTTATTGGTACAGTGCACGTCAAGAAAAATGGGCGGTGGAGGAAGGAACCTTTACATCAGTGCAGTCTAATCTTTAGATTAGTTGTGCAGTCTAATCTTGACTGTAAACTTTTTAAATGAGTCTAATTTTGACTTGGATCAATATATGTGAATAATTTATCAAAAATATTTAAAATTTGTTTTTTTTTTATCCTAACAATCGGTGCAGTCTATGTTCACAATTATCAATATATGTGAATAATTTTACATGAGTCTAATCTTGACTTCGATTTATCAAAAATATATAAAATTCGTTTGTTTTAATCTTTACAATCGATGCAGTCTATATTCACAATTATCAATATATGTATTTAATTTAAATGAGTGTAATCTTGACTTGGATCAATTTATGTGAATAATTTATAAAAATATTTAAAATTTGTTTGTTTTAATCCTAACAATCTGTGCACTCTAATTTAAAGATTCGTTGTGCAGTCTTTAGTGTAAAGATCCTCCACCGCCCATTTTTGTTTACGACACCCGATGTCATTACGCATTAGAAACAACTTTACTATAGAAATTTGCAGGCACAGTAAGAAGTCAGAGTTGAGTACCTGTTTATACAGTTTGGGAAAGCTACTTCCTCCTTGGATTTGGATTTTATTTAACAATGGATTTATATATTATGTGCTTGGATGGCAACTATCTTGAAGATGTTTTTTTTGAAAGTGATGGTTCATTTGTTGGTTATGGATATAGATGATCTACAAATGAATCCGTAGCTCGGTCAACTATTTACTGGAGGATCTACATATGGTTAGGAGGATGCTGGTGGAAATGCCCCTAAACTATGTCTGGGTCAATTTCAATAGGTTGCTCTGGTTCAATCCCAACTACTTCCAAGTTCCGGTGGTAAAAAAATCCTTATATTTAAAATCATATATTTAAAAAAATTCACATACATAAATAATTCACAAAATAAGTTTTTTTGGTATTTTGGTAGAGTGTTGAGTTATAACCAACATAGATCTATTTAACTATGAATTTGTGCAAACCTCTTTTAAAAGTGAAAAACTTGAGGAAAGATTTGTATTTCTAGGGATTTGATCCCTCTTAGCCCACGATAGATCGAAAGTTAAATGGATCTAGTGGCATACAAAAAAGTGAAATTTTTAGATGATAATCTAAGTTGATACTTTATATTACATAGTAATTGATCTCAATCTATCTTCTTGATCCTCTTTTCTCTTAAACATGATTGCACTAAAAGTGAGCCCATCAAGAATTTCAGAACTCCTAAATTTTTCACATTTTATATATCTTAATATTATAATTGTTTTAATGTGTAAATACTAATACATAAATCACACATAACTAAACAAAGTATAGGACTTCAACTTACAATATCTATTTTGAAATTGGTTTTCAATGCCTTATTGATAAATTCATTTCACTTGATAATTTGCACTCTCTCACAATTGAAATCAATATATAGGATTAATTTACTTAGTATCATTTCTTCAATCAATTAATGAGCTAAATCATTTTTCATAGTAATGCACTCTATTGTTTATTGTTATATTATTATCACTAAAATCAATGCAACCTAGTGATGTTATATCATTGTTAAAATGAATACAACTACTTAATTATGATAAATAATTTTTCATTGTATCATTACTTTAATCAATGGATATTGACTACTTCATTATGCTAAATCATTTTTCATTGTATCATCACTTAAATCAATGCTCATTGTTTTTCATTCTGTCATTACTAAAATCAATGTAAGTAATTGATCTAAATCATTTTTCATTGTGTCATAGTTATTGAATTGTTTTTTATATCATTATTGAAATCATAGTAACTAATTGCTCTAAATCATTTTTCATTGTACCATCTCTAAAATAAATGCACCCTATTGTTTTTTGTTATATAGTTGTTGAAATCATTTGGACTCCCTTATTTATTTGAATAGTTTTTTTAATGTCATCACTAAAATCAATATGCCCTACAATATGCCTATTGTAGTGTGTTATATAATTATGATTGAAATCAATGCACCCTATCGTTTTATGTTATATTATTATCACCGAAATCAATGCACCATATTGTTTTGTGTTATATCATTGTTAAAATGAATACAACTACTTGATTATGCTAAATCATTTTTCATTGTATTGTCACTTAAATCAATGCATAGTGTTTTGCATTATGTCATTATTGAAATCAATGTAACTAATTTCTCTAAATCATTTATCATTGTGTCATCACTAAAATCAATACATTGCATTCTTTTACATTATGTCATTATTATTGAAATCATTGCTCTAAATCATTTTTTATTGTCCCATTTCTAAAATAAAGGTGCCATATTGTTTTTCTTTATATCATTGTTGAAATAATTTCAGCTCCCCTATTTCTCTAAATATTTTTTTTAATAGTATATTCAATCCCAATATAGTTCAACTACAACCTTAATCTAAAATCCCATGATCCCTCTATGACGATAATTGACATATGGATTGCTCAAAACAGATGGTATTCTTAGAACTTTTTCAGAGAGCTAGCCTGTGATATATGCCAATTATTTAGGATGGAATATTGAGGAAGGTGTTGTTGAGTCTTTCTAAAATAAAAAACTAAAACTAATTAAGAATGCTAATAGTTTTTTCTCTATTAAAGATATTAAATGTGAATGAAACATATTAAATATGAATGACAAGTTCACTTACAACTGGTACTAATCACTTATTAAATTATCACTATGTATAACTGGTGCCAATATGACCTGTATCTTTGAATTCATGACGGGTATTTCAAGTGATGACTACTATCTAAGATTAATCTACCCAAAAGACGGCGTAAGACTCACTAGATTCGATGAAAGTAATCGAACTGATCGTCTAACCGAGTCCTAACATATATACAAATGATTTCTCTTTTGATTCAAAGTTCGTCATCATACGCAAATACCACTTCATATGGGAGGTTAAAACCACTTATTTTATTTTCATATGATACTGAAACTCAGGTTGATTATGAGATCCCTTTATACAAAATTCACATGCATTAATGTTCACTTTTGCTCATCCCAAACTCAAGATACTCATGAAACAAAATTAAAAATTATAAAAGATAATCACACACAAAAAACAAAAATTATAAAAGATACTAATAACACACAAAAAATTATAAAAGATACTAATAACACACAAAAAAAAGTTTACTATCTATTATTATAGAGATACTATGTAAATCTACATTCTTAAACATATATATTATGTGGCTAAACATCATTGTTTAATTATAATCATCATAACACACCGACACACCCACACATATATAATGTTGTTAAATGTCAGTGTCTAGCCATAATCATTATCACATAAAGCATATATATTTAAGAATCTTTCTAAAAACAAACCCTAACCCTAATTATTCTTTCTCTATTAAAAATATTAAATGTGAATAAAACATATTAAATATGATTGGAAGATGACTTCAAATTTTCGGTAAGTATTAAATATCAATGGCAGATGACTTCACAGATGACTTCAAACTTTAAATATGAATGGCAGATGACTTTGGTAATGGCTTCAAACTTTCGGTGAGACTGGTTCCACCACATTAAATGAAAAGAAAACTTATTTTCCTCAAGTGCTTATATGTCATGAATAGATTTATGGAACTTAGGCATATATATGCACTAAAATTCTTTCTATAGCCGCAAACACCAAAAGATTGAGGACCGAGTATTTACCTGTTTATAATTCGCAGATGAATTCAAACTTTCAGTAAGTGTTTTCTCAACATGTCAAGCGCATCAGAGTGAAGATAACAATATGATATTGTTCAATTTTCAAAAAAATTAATTAAAACTATATATATATATATCTTTGTGAATTTTATTTTTAAATTTAGTCGATATTATTTTTTATTTACTCAATATTATATTTTTTAAAAGTATATGTGTATCATACAATTTTTAAAAAATATTTGTTATTTTTAAATGTTAAAGTTTATCCTATATTATTTTGGGATTTATTTTGTTATTATAGTATCTTTCTAATTCGGTTTTATCTTAAATCTCCTTACTTCTTTAAGATTTTTTTTTAAACTTTTGTTTTTTAATCATTTAAAGTGTGAATCTCGTGATTCGCCAATACACACTTTATATTATTTTCTTATGTGTTCTTTATGTTTAACATGTTGTTTTGAATTAATTTATAGTATTAATTTAATGAAAAAATTAAGTGTAATAAGTATCAATCATACCTAAAATAGTTAGATATAATTATTGTGTAACAACTCATGGCAAATGGGTTAATAGTCACGGTCAATGTTATTTTGTTAGACTTGTGAAATTGAATAAGCATAAAGTGTATTTATCATTAATATGATATAGATATAAATATATGAAAATGATTGTTGGATTCATCTTCCAAGGTCTCTTGGACTCCCTATGATTGTTACAATAACTTGACTCTTCATATTCCTACCCTAGTGGATTAGGTCTCCAACATCCCCCCCCTTAAACCGAAGAGGTGTATATGAGTTCAAGGTGAGAGATGAAATATGAAAGTGGGCAAGTGAAATATAAAAGTGTGCAGTTGTTGATGGTTGAAGGTGATCTTTGAATATGGTGGTTCTGGGATGACCAAAAACCAAATGGTGATGGTGGTTTAGGAAAGACCAAAAATCAATCTGGTGTTTATGGATGACCACAAACTTTGGAACCTTGCGCCAAGCTCAATTATTCCCGAAACATTTCCTAAGTTAGCTAGTAGTTGAAGTTAATGTCTTTTGCTAATTGGAAGTGCTCCCAAATGCTCATTTAAAGATGACCATAAATTGTTGTCTAGCAGAAGATATAAGTATTTTACTAAGTGGGGTTTAAGGAAAACCACAAATTGATCTGGTGGTTTTGGATGACCACAAACCAAGTCACGCTCACTTGAGCATGCTCGCTTGTTACTGATCAATTGATAAGATTTTGAAACTTGAATCCTGACTAACAATCGTTGATGTTTCCCCCCCTATCAGATACAAAGTGAGAATATGAAAATCCTTTCACTGCAAGATGCATCAATACTCGAGAATGAATTCTATGATATGGTTGAGATATCTTCTTGGCTATTGATGACCATATCCAAGAAGTCATCCGCCCATAGTGGTTATTTATTCTTGTAGATTTATTGTTGTTATAAGATCTATTTGAAGGATGATTATGCTTTTTGCAATGCTCACAAGGATGAATATCGAAGCACTAATCTTTCATGTGGCCAACTCACTGAAAATGTTGGCATTTTTGAAGCTACTGTTGAACTGGAGTAGGTGAATATGAACTCTCTTTAATCACTCCAACACTCTGAAACTCGATTAGTTTGGTATAATCTAAAATATGAAATGTGAATTCCTTTTCATATCCGATACCGAGTCTTTGTCTATTGTTCCTGATTTCTTCCCAAGGTCTGATGATTGGCTTGGAAAGGGGAAGTTGATCTCCATATGCACTTGAATATGGGTCTATCTCACTGAGTTATTGTTGCATTGGCTATTGATCTGAATCGCCATCATCATCTTCTTCGAAAAGACAATTGTTCTGAACAAGGACTAGTTCAGAATGTTGTCAAAGATTCGTTTTCTCAAGTGCATCATGAAGAATTCGGGTCTGACTTTACAATAGTTCTACTTTGGATTGTGTAACTTGCAGGCATGTTACAACATACTGCAGAGTTGTTTTGTCAGTGGTGATTGTATTTTCCATAGAAGAGAATATTAGAGTGTTTAGTAAGTCTAATTATTCCTTAACTCAAGCCATTTTAAATACATAAATATACCTCAAGGGTTTCTTGCAATTCTACCCTTTAACAATCATATGCAGACTCAACAAATGAAGCTCATCAAATGTAGGGTTTTAGCTTCTACAAAAAATGCACCCATTTACAATGCAACTTAAATTCAATGAGTACAAGTAAACTTACAAGGCTTTATCAAAGTACCCAGTCTCATGCCTAAAAATGGTGGGGATTCACATTCACCTCCAATGTTCATTCATATATCATAGAGTATTCTCCCTCTATCTGTTGTATCCTATCATAGTAGAAGTGTTGCATCAAGTGTTTTCTCCTTATGAATTTGTTGATAATATCACCACATTTAAGAAGTTTGTTGGTCTACAAGCTCTCATTCAGTACACATCACAACAAAAAGCCATTCAAGCACTCAAAGGTCACAACGTAATAGAAAATGTGTACCAACGTAATAGGAAGATGAGTGTACTAGCGTAATATATAGATGAGTGTACCAACGTAATTACGTCGAAAGGCGTACACCTATTGATCATGGGCACACTTAATAGGTTTTTAGTGCTTAATCAGTTTTGTATGGACAAGATTAAATATTGATGGAATATTCTTAGTAGTCTCAATAAATCAATGGTTGTGATTTCAACCACTAACTTCCTCACTATTATAAATACATCAGTTTAAATGTTTATTTTTTTACCTTTTCTTAATCATATTTAAAATTTACTATGGTGGCTAGCTGATTGCGAGTGATTAGGGTTTCATTTCTAGACCAACCTAAACCCTTGACCTTCACCAGCCACTTTTTGGACACACTTTTTGGACAACCACTTTTGTTAGTCTCGTCTGTGTGGTTGGGGTGTTGAAGGTGTCATCCCAGGCTTCTTGCTCTAAAATAGGTAATTGTTGCCACGAATCCTTCCAGAAGAGGGTTGTTTGACCATTTCGGATTTCCCAAAAGGCGTGATTGATTACAAGTTGTTTATTCTTCTTGGCTATCATCCAAATTAGGGAGCCTGGTTTGCCTCCATTACATTTGATCAGGTTTCTTTCCGTCATGTTAGGAATGTACTTTCTTATCCAGATCTTGGCCTAGAGGTCTTGAGGCCTTTTCAGTCATCTCCACTAGATATTAGCGCTCGGAATTTTGTTCATGGTTGAAGGGTCCCTTATTCCCATCCCCCCTTGAATCTTGGGTCTGTAGAGCTTGTTCCAATTGATCAGTGCCAACTTTTTCCCTGTTTTGAGGCCTTGCCAGAGAAAGTTTCTCTACAAGGTTTTGATAGCATTAAGGACAAAGTTAGGGGTGACTAGGGATGAGAAAGTATAAACAAGTAAGGCTTGAAGCATGGCCTTGAGGAGAATGAGGAGACTAGGGAGATTGAGAGATCAGTAGGTCCAAGATGAGAGTATTTTTGAGAAGGAAGTGAGGAGGTGTTACTGCGAATTGTTTCTAAGGGCATTGTGCAACAGGGGTATACCTAGGTACTTGGACAGAAGGGAGCTTCAGGTGAAACCCAAGATTTCAAAGATGTGGCGCTGAATCAAAACTGGGGTATTGAGAAAGAAGATCTAGGACTTTGTTCTTGTTAATGTCCAAGCCTGAGGCATCACAAAAATTTTGAAGGATGGAGAGAAAAGAGTGGGCCTCCAAGACTGCGGGGGATCCCATCATCATAGTGTCATCAACAAATTGGTTGTGAGAGATCGAAGGATTGATGCCATGCAGTGTAAGGCTTGCCAACGATTTGTTTTATGTGGCAGCCTGAATGGATCGACTGAGACCTTCTACCATGATAATAAAGAGGAATGGGGAAAGAGGATCTCATTGTCTGATTCCTCTGGTGGGGGAGAAAGGACGAGAAGGAAAATCATTGACAAGTATTAAGAAGAAGGCAGAGGAGGTGAGGTTCAAGATCCAATCAAACCAGGAGGGGTCAAAGCCAAAGGCAAGGAGCATCGCATGCATGTACTCCCAACTTAACTTGTCAAAATATTTGGAAAGATCTAGTTTTAAGAGCATACCTGGTGTGGGGTTCTTTTGGAGGGAGTGTATCACCTCATGCACTAAGATGAAACTTTCCAGTATTTGTCTACCTTCCACATAACCTGATTTCTCTGGTTAGATGATAAGGGGGAGGATACACTTAAGTCTTCTTTCTATAACCTTGGTTAAAAGCTTGTAGATGACGTTGCAGAGAGTGATTGGTCTGAATTGCTTAGGATGGCTGACGCGCTCCTCTTTGGGAGTGAGAGTGAGGAAAGTTGCGTTGAGGGTGGGGAGAATCTACCCTGAGACCCTAGAGTCTTCGATGATTTCCAAAACCTCCTCCCTGATCATTTGCCAGCAATGGTGGACAAAGACGGTGGTGAAGCCATCCGGTCCCAGGGTTTTACCTTTGGGGGTGTCCCGTAGCGCCTAGTCTACTTCCTTGAGAGTGATGGGCCGAAGTAGAGTGACATTTTGTTCCTCCATGATTAAGGTGGGAATGTGCTGTGTGACCATGGTGATGGCGTGATATATGTCCTTCTGAGGTTCTATCAAGAGATTTTTGTAGTAGGCAACCAAATCCTCCTTCAGGTCCTCATGGGATTGAATGATTTGTCCATTGTTTGAAATTAACTGTGTGATGTGATTGGTATGTCTTTGTTGAAGGGTAGACCTGTGGAAAAACTTGGTG
>JASDQU010106505.1:106384-124956 GCA_032191745.1 Picea mariana | reverse complement strand
CATCTTCTAGGTCACTTGGCCCACTTTCCTTATTTTAGGGTTGGGTCCACTTCTAATTTCTCCATTAAATTTATTATTGAAATAATTTTTTTTGTATTCACTTTGAATTATAATACACCAATTACTTCACTTTATTATTTACCTTTTAAAATCTATTAAACCACTTTGATTACTTTGACCTTTTGGAGCTTCTAGATGACATATGAGGGTCCTCCAACTTCGTAAGGCCATAGATCTCAAACCGTGAGGAGTTATGTAATGTTCTACATACCACCAGAAATGGAATGACATTTAATATCCATATAGAATAGTATTATCTGAAAATATATAATAAATCATACCATTACCCATCAAACAAACTTGGGTCCATTACCCAAACCTGGGGTCTCCAAATTCTCATGGCCATAACTTTCTAACTGTGAGGATCTATGTGACGTTCCACATACCATTGGAAATGAAATGACAAGTACTATCCATATAGGATATTTTCCCTGAAAAAATCACTTTCCTTCATCTCATTATTCCACAATTAAGCATGGGTTCTCTTACTCCACAAAGCGTCTTCCCCTGAGGGCTTTCACCATGAGGGAAGCACTTTGGAGTTCATCCATATTTACTTCTTATCAAAAATGACAAAACAATAATGAGTCATATTTATATCAAACAATATTGGGTCCATTACCCAAACCTTTGTGCTACAATTCTTTCTTCAAGGGTTGAAATCAATGACAACCAACCTTAATCAAAAGGCATGACACAATATGAAAAAGTGCCCCAGGGGGTAGTGAATGCAGTTTTGTACTAATCGGCTAGGTGGATTTGGATTTGGTTGTGGCCAAAGAAATCATCCATAAAGGATAAATCCTTGTGACTTACACAGTCATCGATAATTTGGTCGATGAAGGGCATTGGAAAATTGCCTTTGGGACAGGCGTGATTGAGATCGCGAAAATCCATACAAACACAGATGGTGCCCTATTTTTTGTTAACTGGGATAGGGTTGGAGACCCATGACATATAAGTGATGGGGTAGATGAACCCATCAATGCGTAATTTGTCAATCTCGAATTTGATGGCCGCTACTTTGGAGGGGTGTCGCGGGCGTTGTTTTTGGCGAATAGGTGTGATATCAGGCCAGGTGTCTATGCAATGTTTGACAATAGAGGGATCAAGACCAGACATCTTTGTGTATGACCAAGAAAAAATGTCTCAGTATTCCTGGAAGAGAGATTTGTAGGCGGTGATTTCTTCTAGATAGCATGTGGCGCCCATGGTGATTTCCTCTATGACTCCGGATTTGATGGAAATATCGATTTTGATGGTAGGGGAAATATTGGCCATATTGCCTTCTTCAAAAGCATCGGCGGCAGGGATAGGGTTATTGAACCAACCTATATTCCCTGATGGGAGAAAATATTTGGTTTCAACTGTGTATATGGGGTGTTGGTTAGGAGGCGTGAAGGCTTCCTATGAAAGAAAGAGTGCTTTGTGGTGGAGTGCATTCCATGGGCAATCGGGGGTAGTTAACTCCTCGAGGATATCTTCATCGCAGTGAAATTGTTGTGAATATAGGGGATCAAGAGGAGTGACAATAGTGACTCTCACTGTGTCGTTGTCTCCTGGTGGTAAAGAAGTAGAGGGATTGAGGCAAGGGGATTGCGATGGTTCGCTCAACATAAACCAAATATTGAGATATTGTGGGTTAAAAATGGTAGTCAGGCATAAAATTTCCGTAGGAAAATGAACTGGAGAATTGGGGGGATTTGGGGGTAAATCCTCATATAAATCATCCAAGAACCATGGAGGAGTAGGGAGTGCTTTAGGCCCAGGGGAAATAATATGAAGAACCTCTGGTGATGGAGTAGGGTTAATCACCAATTCTTCAGAGGGGGGGTAGGATTTTGAATCAGGTCCATTTGGCATTATCTGTATTCAATGATCATAAAACATTGATATGTGAAATGATCTAAGGATTCACAGAGAGAAAAAGGGCATCTCATACGTTCATTGACTGAGGTCATGACATAATGGATGCCAGTGACATTTTGTGAGGATGATGTATATGGGGTGGGTTCTTGCTAAAATATCTTGCATACTATTGTTAGTGTTTGTCAAAATTGAGGTAGTGTTGGAGAATGGTGTGTATAATGGCCATATTCTGAACATATGGTGCAAGTGAATTTGGTTCGCAGTCCTTTGCTACTTGTGTTAGGGGAGGTAGCGACAGTACATGATGAAGCAATGAGCGGTGATGGTGCTTGATTGAGTTAAATTAGATTACGTAGCTCTGGCAAATATGGGCATTTGTTGGTGGGGTGTCCATCTTTATCGTATAGTGCACAAGAATGTTGGACACGTGGGGGTAGGGGAGCAATGGGATCTTTCTTTTTTCATCTTCCCCCAACTATAGCAGTGGTGCTAGTGAGTGAGGGTGTGGATGGTGTGGTGGGAGTAGGTACTAGAATCTACATCTGGATTCCTTCGATTTGAGGAGGGAGGGATGGTTGAGGGACCATGGTTAGTGGATGTAGATACCATACTGGGATTTCCAGCACCATATTGGGAAGGGTAAGTGTTGCGGCTACTTGAAAATATTGTATGCCTAATGGAGGGTAAAAGAAGGTTGATTTGAGTAAGATCTTGGGGGAGTGTCTCCCAAACCAGGATGTGTCCTTGCGGTTAGGTGGAATCAAGAACAGGTGAAGGTGGAGGGTTTTCAAGTAATTCTCGAGGAAGGAGTTCTACAACTAGTGGGATGTCAGATATAAGAGAGGCCTCATTGGGAGGAAGGGTGTTTCCAATTTTAGTTTCATTGGATGAGACGACACATACCTGATTGGAAGGATGAATGAGCGGTGGTGCTCCATGGTATGTCCCAAGAAAGGACGGGTCTTTGAAAATGTCGGGGGCCATCTTGATGAGTGGGTAAGTATCAAGATTAGTGTGGACGAAAGGGAGGATATTATCGATGTTGGCAGAAGGGTTAGGCTCATAATGTGAAACCTGATCGATGGTAATGATCTTCTCGTTATGCAGGAACATCATGGTTCGAAATACAGAAGAGGCAACTACCTTCATAGCATACATGTAGCTATGATCGAACAAGACATTGTAATCGAGGGGGACATCAATAACCTCAATGTCAATGAGAATGGTTTTCCCCCCGAGTTCAACGAGGACATTTTGGAAGAGCCCTTCGAGAGAAGATGGCCGTCCATCATAAGCTCTTAAGGTAATGGTCGATGGTATGAGTTCAGGGGAACCAAGTTTCTGCCATATGGATTTGGACATGATGCATGTGGATACACATTCATCAATTATGCATCTATGAATTGTAATGTTCTGGATTTTAACTAGTATTTGAAAAGTGATAAGAGCAGGGAGGCAAGGTTCTCCACTGTCTAGATCAAATGTGATGAGTCGGGTATCAACAGGGTCAACTGCTCCCAGGGAGGAAATTAATGACTTTTTCTGAGTGGGGAAAGTTTGAAGGACTTCTAAGACTGACATGGCAGTCAGAGATAGTGCCAAGTCATCGACCAAACTGTAATTATGAGTTGCCCTATCCTGAGGGTTGTGGGCATTCTTGCGTAATGGGATGCAAGAAATACAAAGGGGGGTTTCAGTATCAGGGTGAGGTATCATCAATGGGGGTCTAGTTGTGACTGGGGGTGCTTTCAAGGTGGAAGGAGCAGACTCATGGGGGTGTTGTATTGACGATTGTGTGCTTGTAGAAGGACTTCTTACTCACTGGTGAGGAGGATAGTGTGATCTGCAGGATTGCCTGGATTGGTATATTGTCCCAACTGTGGTAGGGTAGGTTGCATGTCTTGTTGGGTGTTCATCACCCCTTGGTGTGGAATGGGGTTTTGAAATACAGTTGGGGGTGGTTGTTTTATATATTGTTGTGGGGCCTGCTAAGGGGCAGGTTGTCCTAGAGGACGTGGTCCATTCACAAAGTCTTTCATCCGCTTAAAGTCAACAGCAATGGTGAGTATAGTGACCAAACTCACCGCAAAGAGCATAAGGGAAGTTGGTGTGAAGGTTGTTGTTATTTTTCCCTTAGCATTTGTTATTATTACCCCCATGAGGGTTTTGGTTCCATGGATTCTGGTTGCCCCTAGCAGGTTAGTTTTGTTGCGAATGATTCCCTCCTTGCCCTGGGTTATTATTGTTTCAGTTTTTTCCTTTCTTTTTGGAATTATTCGACTAATGGGTCGGGTTGGCCATATTCAGTTGTTCAAAATTTTGATATTCCTGAATGGGAGAGGTCTGAACAAAATTAACCCCAGCATGTGGGTGTCCTTGTGGTGGAACCATGGGCTGTGGAGGACCAGGAAATGGAAAGTATGGATTATGTTGTGGCAATTATCCATAAGGTACATAGGAAGGCGTGGTGCTTTCACTAGTGCTTAGGGTATAGGTTGAGGTAGAAGGAGTACCAGAACTAGGTTGGATAGGTGGGCGTATTGTGGGTGTCAGTGGGGTTCCACTTATGGGTGGAGGCAGGACAACAGGGTATGTTTGTTGGTAAGGGGGAGGAGGATGATAAGGGATTCCTTCATATGCTGGCATATATTGGGGTATGCCATACATGGGTGGTTTTTGAGGTTGTGGGTTGTGGTGTGTGGTGTTACCAATCAATCCATCTGTTGAGTGAGATATCCCAAGCTTGTCTTGGCTAAAGGACACTGGTCTCGGGGCATCCAAAAGTACTATATATAGGTACTTATACTATGCGTAAATGAGTTCAAATTGTTGGGTCTTGCTAATGGCTTCTTCTTCAGACTGGGGGAAGGTGGCAGCCACATCTTTAGCAAGGAGGAAAACAAGTGATTTAAGAAACCAATTGAGACATTGTTGTAGGGTAGCATCATCTTTGTAGAGATTGCGTCGTCGACACCATTCATGAATGTGGTCAATGATGTGCATGGAGGAGGTTTGTTTAAATTCTGAGACCAGTTCGAGGCCATTGTCATGATGAATTAGTAGTTGAAAGAAGGTCAAAAATTCTTTGCCAAGGATTCAAAGGTCACATGGGACCCATATTTTTCATCTACATACCACTTAGAGGATGGGCCAGTGAATGTACATTGAAATAATCTCAAATGGATGGAATCATCCATGATGTTGTTTGAGGAGCACCATAAATGAAAAGTCGTGATATGGTTGGCAGGGTCGTCTCCCGCTTTTCCTTCAAACTTGGGGATGTTTGAAGGTAGTTTGGTAGGCATTGCAGGCCATGTGGGGTTGTGTAATATAGGATCATTGGTGAGTTTAGTCAAATCTGGTATGTTGAGGGAAGCCAAGTATGAAATATGGGGTGGTGGCGGAGGATTAGTTCTAGCCATAGTGTGAGTGGTTTGGGTACCTGACCCTTGAGGGGGACTAGGTGGGTTTGTACTTCCCCCTTAAGAAGAAGTTGTCCCCCCGCTTCCGTGTAAAGGAGAGCGAGTGGATGGTTGACCTTGGGAAGTGGACCCAAGTAAAGTGGAACCAAGAAAAGTTGATCCCAAAATAGTAGCGCTCACAGGAGTGTGAGACGGTGGAGCCGATGAGTTGGCAAGACTAGGAAATCCCCCTATAACAGGAGGGAGATTTAGCAAGCGTCTGGAATGACGGGGATTCTTTGGGTCCCCTATGATGTCCAGCTAGCTAAGTGAATGTGTGCAAATGGTGATGAGAGCAATAAAATAACACGAGTCTTTGTCATGATTTTCGAACCTTCACAATATATTTCACAATCGGATGTAATCATAAGGGCATCATACATAAATCAATTGATATAGAAACATACATGTGGATAGGTGGTTTTTGTCTGCATGGGAGAACAAAGAAAACAAATTCTTTTGTCCTAAAAGACGTAACATCTTTCCTCTCAAATAGCACTAGACCTTCCAATAGCACTCGACAGTGGGGTCTGAAGCCACCAAAAGAGAAACTAGTGAAGGATGAAGTAATCAGTTATAATGAGGGGTAGAGGGGGCATATCCCGAAGGAGCTAGCGATATTTCCCAATAGCCACACAGAATTCGATCAAGGTTCAATTTCAGCCCACAATTGCCACCTGGGTAGATGTCCTAAAATTTGGTCACTAGGTACCTCGGTCAAAGTGCAGAATTTATATTTTCAGCCTCAAAAATGGGTCACCAGCTGGATCCCATCCAAGAGGTGGGTGCCTCAAGGTGGGATGTGCAGAACAACTGGACCTCGTCCTTCAACCCTTCATGGGTATCTCCCTACCTTATGGTGTAGGAACACTTGACTTGGAGGATTTAAAATTTCCCTATTTGTCAACTTCTATTGTTTTGACGATGTGAGAATCAGGTAATGGGGAGTTATTTGGATGCCTATCCCCGAGATCCTACCTAGACTAAAGAATTTCCTTTGGTACCTCCTGTGGAGGAAAACTTAGTGAGTTTTTAGAAATATTTTAGGTGTGGTTGTTTGAGATATTGGGGGTGTGAACCAACCTCATTGAAATTAAGTGGGAGTGGATAGTCTCGTTAAGAAAAAGGGTGGGGTGTTCCGGAATCCCAATGAAGGAAACTTACTTCAACCTCCACAATTTCTAGATAAGACTATGTGATTGATTGGTGAACTTTGTGTGTGAACAAGTGAAAGTGTGCCAATTTTTAATAATTTAGGTGTCACCTTGCTGCATGTGGACTTTGCTTGGTCCTTACAAGTGTTGATTACCTAAGTTACTATGTGTCATTGGTACAAACCTTGCAGAATTTTAAAATCCCTAGGAAACTAACATGTGTACATGTGGGTCCTTACCAATCCTTTAACTCCCTATTGTGATTTGATCTAAGAAAGATTTGAAACTATCCTAGATTGTGCACATGTGGGCATGTATGGGCCCGTTACAAAACCTTTAAACTTCCCTGGTGATTTAATCTAAGAAAGTAAACTTCAACACTATCCTATCTTTGTAACATGTGGGCATGTATGGGCCCTTACAATCTTAAGATGTGTTTGAAAAAATAAACTAAGAGGAGTCCCGAGGGTGTTGTTTTCCTCTCCTAAAGATTTTGTCTTTTTTAAGGGAGATGAAATTTTCCTTCAACCTCTTTCTGATTCTCAAGATCACTTTGGAGCATGAGAGAAGAGCATACTCAATGATTGATATCCAATTTATGGTCCCAATGCAAGTTTTATATGTTATGTAGAATGATTCCAACTTAACTTTAGTCAAAGCAAGCCATCCATGTGGCAAAACGACAAAAAAAAGGAAAAGTTATGATGTTAACCCCTAAGTGCCTACGTTTTGACTAATCCCTTTATATGGAGAGGGAATGTAAGTGTGGTGCATATTAGACTGTGCATGGAATCAATTTTAAGAAGGCTATGGACCCTCCACAGATCACACAAAGCTTATAATGTGTGTTTTTCTACACAGGTGCACGGGTCTCAGAGTAGACAAAGGTGCTGTGAGTGCCAATGCACAAACTGAAAGGGAATTTTGGGCGTTGGTGCGCAAAAGGCATTGAAAAATATATCAATTTGAGCACACATGCATTAAAGATGTGCCTGTGGGCTAAAACATGCATGCACTGTCTGTTACACGGTCGTGAAGAAAATTTTAGATGAAATTATCTCTGTTCATCTTTGAATTTGGCTTCTTGTAGGTCGGCTTGGGCCGGTTATGGTCCCTGCAAGTTAAAGAAACAAAAAGAAGAGCTAAAATAACCCAAATGGGGTAGTAATTTTATACCTTTCCCCAGTGGAGTCGCCAATATTTTGTGCCTCTTTTGTCACCGAAATGAGCAAAATAGAGGTGCTTACAAGCCTAGTTGGGCTAGCTAGGCAAGACAGTAGTGAAGGTAAAAGTTAGAAACAACAAACATGTAATATAAAGAAAATACTAAGCTAAGAAAAATAAGAAAAATTAAACTAGAGTGCATAAGGACATTAGAACAAAGAACAAACAAGACTCATGCCACCAATGGAAAGGATTATATTAGTGGAAAGAAAACACCAAAGAGAAAGGGAGACTTTGGGTCCCTTCTTCCTCCAAGGGATGGCTCTTGAACCCCCAAGATTGAGCTCTTTTTACAACTTGAAAAATTGAAAGAAATGGTGAAAGAATCCCAAGATAATTCACTCAAAAGGTGATGTGAATAGCTCCAATGAAATATTGCTTGTATGCGCTTGACAAGGAAAGAGGATCCTCCAAGAGAATATAGGCAGCATAACAATACAAATGAATTCCTTGAAAATGTAGTGCACCATGGCCTCTTTTTATAGCATAGATTTGAGGCATTATCTAACCAGCCTTTAGTGCGAACAAGGGGCCATTTAAGGCACCCTTAGGTATTTGACCAGCCACCCATCCAAATTCAGCCGAGATTTGGATGTCAAATCAACTTGGAAGTTGAACCAGAAGTGGTTGGGAAGCCGACCAACATCATAAATGCATCATTCTGAGGTGTGTGTGACTTTTAGTGTCCACAGCCACACCTCGGGTGCATGCACGTGTTTCTGGCATTTTCGACTAGTGCACGTGCGCGTGCTTCATGTATATCCTTAGCGCATGTTGATTTTATAACTTGTTGTATAGTTTTGGACCTTTTGGAAATGCATTTTTGGTCCATGGGTGACCTAATAGTTGTTTGAAGATGTTCGATTCATGTAACCATTTGTGGACGAAATGTCAGTGATAACACCTGCTAATGATTGGTTTACACATAATTGGTTAGCTAGATATATTAGAATGCATGTATAAGCTTACAGATGAATGGATATTAAGAATAATAGATTGAGTAATCAGTTTAAGGCCTAAGAAAAATCAATTACAATACCATATCCCCACTCTTTCCTAGACTACAAGAACTTGAGAATTGAATTCACCCATAGAACTATCTCGAGTGAGACTGTGCACTACATTTTGTGTGCTACGTTTCCTTCTAGTTTACCAAGAGGGACAATAGTTTTAGAGGGTTTTGTTGGAAACATGTTCAGATCTAAACGTGGGTCAGCCAAAGAAGTATAAAGAAAGAGTAACAACCAAAAATTGATGAGATTGAAGTGACGAGTTTTGCAGTGACATAATTGATAGAGTTTGTGGTAGTGATAATTTGGTCTCCTTTTATACTTCAGGGCAGCAGGATAGGGTAAGTAAAGGGGGTTGTATCCTCCTTCCGATTGGTGCTAGAAAAATAAGGGAGTTGTGGCTTCCTTTAGGTTGGATCCTGATATACTAGGGGGTTGTAGCCTCCTTCCAGTTGTAGTTGGAAAAACAAGGAATTTAGTACTTCCTATGAATGTATTTATTCTGACATATAAGAAAATCATTATGTGGTTTTCTCCTGCATTGGGTTTCCATGTAAAATTCTAGTGTACTATGTACTTTTGTGGTTTCTCATTGTTCACTATTTATTTATATCTTCATGATGTTTTGAATGCTATTGATGAACTGCTCATAAATTTAAACAATACATATTATGGTTAAAAGTAATAAAAGTGCTCATACTGATTCACACCCCCCCCCCCAAGTATTCCAACAATTGGTATCGGAGCAGGTCCTTCAAGAGACATTCTAACCACTAGAAGGAGATCATGGAATACGTTAAGATTGGAGTAACATAGTTTGATGGCCAGAATTATGCCTTTTAGAGAAAAAGGATGAAAACATATGTGCAAACACATGGATTCAATGTCTGGTGAGAGATAGTATATGGACACAAAGCACCATCCACTACCCCAACAGATAAGGATGGAAAGAAACTTGAAGATAATGATTCATAGGATAAAAAATGTATTTTGCATGGTCTAACTGAATCAGTATATGTCAAAGTTATACACTATGATTCCGCAAAGGAAGTGTGGGACAAACTTCTAGAATATCTACAAAGGAGATTCCAAAGTCAAGGGATCCAAACTTCAATCCTTAGAGCCAATTTAGAACTATTGAAGATGAAGGAAGATGAAAACATTGTTGCCTACTTTCTACGAGTTGATGAGATAGTCAATTCCATTAAAGGTTTGGGAGAAGAAATGAAGGAACCAATCATTGTTCAAAAGGTTTTGAGATGTCTACCTATGAGATATGACCTAAAGATTTTATCCTTGGAAGAAAGAGAATATTTAGCTACATTAAGCATGGATGAGATACATGGGATACTCACAGCTTATCAGATGAGGATAGAGAAAAATAATCTAGTCACGAAGGAAGCAACATTCAAGGCATCTAAGAAGAAAAAGAAGGGAAAAAAGAAAAATCCAAAGTCGTATTGTAGCTACAATGATAATTTATAGGAAGATGAAGAAATGACAAACTTCATCAAAAAGTTGAAAAGAGGAGCCGACAAATACAAAGGTATGCTTCCATTGAAATGTTCTTATTTTGGTGGTATTGGTTATGTTTCTTCTAAATTTCTTCATAAGAATAAGAAAGTGATGAAGAAGAAGACCCTAAAAAGAAAAATCAAAATCAAAAGGGTAAAAGAAACAAAAATAAATTATTCAACATAAGTCTCTGCACCAAGGAAGACAATTCATCATCAGATGAGGATGAAGATAATGATAGTGATACAAAAAGAGTACTCTTCATGGCAGTAGAATATTCCAAAGAATATTCTGAAGAAGAAGGAGAATTCGATCTTAGAGTAGAACTAATCAGTTTCATATAAGAGATGAGGATTGAAAGAAAGAAAATCAAGTAACTCAAGGAAGAACTAAAAGGAAAAGAATGATCTCATAACTCCAACTCTGAATAATTTGAGCAGATGATCGCGAAGTTAAAAATCCAAGTAGAAGAAGAAAAAAGAATTAAAGAAGCAATCAAAGGTTAGTTAGATGAAAAAGAAAAGATGATCAAAGGCTTGGAAGTAGAAATAGCCACTCTAAGAAAAGATCTTTGGAAGAAGGACATCCAACAAAACAACACCCCAATATTGGATGAGAGCATTAGAAGTCAAAGGCCATATTATGAAACATCCGGACTAGGATATAACTAGACAGAGAAAGGCTCAAGCTCTAAGACAATAAAACAAATAAGCTATGCATAAACAATTAGAGGCTCTCGTAATAAGGAAGAAGGCAATAAGGTCCAAGACGAACATTACAGAGAAAATGCACCACCCAGAAGATTCAGGATTCATAATCAGCAATGGCCAGCAATAGAAATACCCTGAGAAGAACAAGGATTCAGAAGAGTAGAGTCATTCAGAAGATCTTCCACCCCTAGGTATCAAAATGTTTTTCTTGGTTTATGGTATTCATGTAATAATTTTGGGCACAAAGATAAGAATTGTAGAGATAATACCAAGAACATAAGCAACTTGGAAAAATACATAAGGAATGGTTATCCAAGAAGGCCTCATGAAGCACAAAGTAGAAGCTACAACAGATTTGAACCCTTGAGTGCTAAAGTAGAATGCTACAAGTGCAACAACTTTGGACACATGGCCAAAAATTGTAAATTGATTATTCCTCCTAGAGGATCATAACAGAATGTCAATAGTCACATACATGAACCACAAAGGATATGGATACAGAAGAAGGATCAATTCAACACTAAAGAATGCACGCTTTCTGTACAAGCTCAACACAAGAAACGTGGATGATATGTTGATAGTGGTTTCTCAAAGCATATGATAGGTGATAAGGACATGTTTCTAACATTGAAGAAGGAAAGAGATAGATCAGTTTTTAGTTGGGAAGGACAACTCAGCTATAATTATAGGAAGAGGCAGAGTCAATCTTGGAAGCAAGGATGCCAAGGCTGAAAATGTTCTACTAAAAGAAAGCATGAAGCACAATCTACTAAGTGTAAGTAAAATGTGTGATCAAGTAAATAGACTTATGTTTGACTCAGCGAAATGCGATATAAGGAGGGTAGGATCTGACAATTTGGTGGCTACAACTATAAGAAATCCAAGAAACACATATGTACTAAATGAAATTGGAAAGGAAATATTTTTCCTAGGAAAGGATGATGAAATTTGGCTTTGGCATAGAAGAATGGGTCACATAAATTTTGATAATATTGTAAAATTCAGCAGAAAGGAAGCGGTAAGAGAAATTTCTGAGATCTTGAAGCCAACAAATACTCTATGCAAGCATTGTCTACGGGGAAAACAAACTAGTACCAAGTTCAAATCAAAAGAGTAATCCACAAAAAAAACACTAGAGATTGTACATATTGATCTAGTTGGACCAACAAGAATGAAGGGATTAAATGTTGAACAATACTTTATGCTACTAGTTGATGACTACACAAGAATGACTATAGTTTTCTTTCTCAAGAAGAAGTCGGATACATTTGAACACTTCAAGATATACAAAGAGTTGGTTGAAACTAAGAAAGAGTTGAAAATGAATTGTTTGAGATCAGACAATGGAGGAGAATTTACAAAAAAGGAATTCATGGACTTCTGTAGCAAACATGGGATAAAAATATAGTTCTCAGTAGCCATGACACCTCGGAAAAATGGAGTTGTCGAAAGAAAGAATAGAACAATGCATGAAATGGCCATAACCATGTTAAATGATTTGAAGATGAAAGACATATTTTTGGTATAGGAAGTTCATACAACAATTTGTATCTAGAACAAGGGAATGCTCATAAATAAAAGTGATAAAACTCACTATGAGCTATGGAAAGGAATACCAAAAATGTGAAGCAGTTCATAGTGTTAAAAAGAAAATTTTATATCAAAAGAGAAGATGACAGGATTGGAAAATTTGAATCACGAGTTGATGAAGGAATATTGGTTGGATACTCAAGCAAAAGAAAAGCATATAAATGCTTCAATATAGGACTCAAAAGAGTAGTGGAATGTATCAATGTGATGATTGATGAAATAGGTGGATGGAAGATAAAAGAAGGAAGAAAACATTCATTGGAATAGGATCACACAAAAGACTTGAAAGAAAAAGAAGTAGATGAAGAAGAAGTGCATGTGCAACAATATCTTCAGGTACCTCATGTTAGAAAAAGTTGCATCATGGATCAATAAAATAAAACATAGAAGATACAAAATAAAATAGATACATAGATATGTGTGGTTCACCCAGTGTGGACTACTTCCACCAAGGAAATTTCCAATTCCTTCCTTTATTATTGTCCAGCAAAATGAAGGGATACAACCTGTTGGACCAAGCAATTTTGGGGTAAGGTTTGAGATAAAACACAACAAACAAGGAAGAATGAACCAAGAAGGAAAAGGAAGCAGTGTGTCGGGAATAAAGAAAAACTAGTGCGATGAAATTTTGGATTAGCATGTGAAGACAATTAGAATGTGGACAAGTTGAGTCCACTTAGAATTAGGGTTTTGGAGTCTGATGTAAGGGTTTTTTCCCATTTTTTTAATATAAATAGAGGATGTATGAGGTACCTAGAGGTATCTATTGTCTTATCTTTGGAGTATGTTGAGAAATCCTTTTGAGTTCACTCTTGAATAAGTTTTGAGTTGGATTACCAATCAATTTTTTTGAGAGATGTGGAGCTCATATGGAGTCAGCATTGAGATGTAAGGATTGTATTCGAGGGTCAGGTTGTAAGCCATGAATCTTGGTGCAGCCTTGGTCAGCCTCACAGAGTATGAAAAAATTTTGATGTAATGCATGCAACGCGCTATTTTGATAAATAATAATAAAAATCCAAAGATATTTGTGGACGTAGCCCAAGGGGTGAACCACGGTAAAACGTATGTTAATGTGTGGAATGTTGTCTTTTATGATTTGATCTACTTTTATGTTGAATGAATACATTGATTTTTCAAGGTTAATTTACAACGTGCACTAGATTAGACATGTTATATTATGTCAAGTGAATGTTAAAATATGAATAAATGGTAGATCTGAATGATGGTATGGTAGAATGAATGTTGAAATAGAAGAAGTTTGATATGCCTAACATTCCCATGAGTTCCATCCCATCCATGATTGCAAACACTTGGTTCATGCAATCACCCATAAGCCATCTCGGGTGAGATTGCATTGTGCACTCTATGCGCAATGTTTCCTTCTGGTTTAC
This sequence comes from Picea mariana, assembly GCA_032191745.1. Lineage (NCBI taxonomy): Eukaryota > Viridiplantae > Streptophyta > Pinopsida > Pinales > Pinaceae > Picea > Picea mariana. The sequence continues at coordinate 110,969 of JASDQU010106505.1, read as the reverse complement.
CAAAGGGGTCAATGGTTTCTAGGGTTTTGTTGGAGATCTAAGGTAGAACCTGAGTCATCCCATACATCCAACAAATGGTTCTGCTACCAGTTGGAACTTAACAGATGGGATTGGAGGGGATTTAATGAAGAGAATGAAATTGTAGAAGGGGATGTTTAGGCCATGGAACCCTACAAAGAAAGATATTTAAATATGGTTGGAGACCAAAAAAACTTGAGTTCATGCAGAAAGATAATAGAAGCTTCAGATATACACCATGCCAATATCGGTAGAGGTATGTGTTTACTGATTTGCATAAGGCATATTTATGTTATTTTCTAGAGTTATTACAAGAGTGGTTATTAAGGTTGAAGGATACTCATCTGACTAAATGGATAAGGCCATTATAGTGGATTGTTGGGAATATTGCGTGGTTGGAAAGGGTTAATAAAAAATTCACATAGGCAGTGGATTTTTTGTTAGACAGTATTACTGCAAGGTTTATTACTGAATTTGCAGTCGATACATCAAATTCATATACTGTTGTAGAGCAAGAATTATTGAATGGACCAAAAGGGAAACACATTAGGTCACTTTACACGTCGATCAAGATATTATTGCATGATAAGGAGTGATGACCATAGAATCAGATAGCTAAATCACTTTGCACGAATGGGGAAGCTGGGGGAAGCACTAAGGAATATATGAGATATGGAGAGGGCTCTGGATGGAGGCTAGAAGAATGAATCAATGGACCCCATAATGATGGATGAGGAACATACGAGAGAAATAATAAGGAAAGAAGAAGTGACATGTAGCAGACGACCCTACCAATATAATATCAATAAGAAAAAGAGGGAAGTAGTTGATCGAGAGGGATTGGACAGTGATGAGGAAGAGGCAGAGGATATCCATGCGACAGGGAAGATTGAGGAAATATTGCATGCCACATATGAGAGGAAAACCAGAGGTCATGAGTCCAACGCAGAAGAAGGCTCTCCATTCCATATCCAAATTAGTGTGGAACCCACAACCCCATGTGTGACTAAGACATATGAAGAAGAAAAACTAGTTAAATAGCAAGTGCTTAGTAGTAGAAGTATTTTTACAGAACGTGGGTCCAATGGAAACTCAAGCAGAAGTGTAAGTTCAACAAGTAACAACAAAGTATCTACATCGCACGAAGGTGATAGTACAACAAAATTCACAATGGCAAGACAAGATCCAACTATTAGGTTACCAGAGTTCCAAGGAGAAGGGTCAGAGGACCCATAAAAGAATTTGTTTATCTGTGAGAAGATATGGGCAACTAAGTATATTATAGATGAAGATACAAAGTTTGCGCAGTTGGGAATCACATTCAGAGACCAAGCATTGGATTGGTATATGGGTCTCACAGTAAATAATCCAACGGGAGCGTCTACAATTGTCGCATAGGTGAAGAAGCAACTAATAAATGAATTTTAGAAACCAAGTTCAGAGGATCAGTTCATGAATGAGATGATAGAGATTAAGCAGAAACTAGGAGAATTGATATGGGAGGTGGACCAGAAGTTCAAAAGACTAAAAGGTAAGTTGAAGTACCCTATTATTGATATGCATCATAGGCATTTATTTGTTAACTCTTTATTGGCATATTCGAAGTATCCTTTGAGGCAAAAAAAATTCCAAACCCAGGTTGAGGCCTTGCAAGCAACATTGTAGTAAGAGGAAAATCAATATAAGCATACAGATCCATCTATGGAAGAGTTGAGCGAAGACCTGAAGAACTTAAAATTTGAGTTGAATAAGAATAAGGAAAAGAGGGAAGATGTTTGGTGCACATTTTGCAGAACAGAAGGTCATCATAAGAATGAGTGTCCAACCTTTATGTAGTATATAGGAATAGGGATTCCAAATCTGTTATCATTGGGAGTACCATGGTGTGATATATGCAAAACGTGTGGACATGATATCTATCATTGTTTCATGATGCAAAATTATCAAACAATACCAAATAGTATGTTTTGTAATTTTTTCAAGTCAGTTAGACACAAAGATAAGGAATGAAAAACCTTGGAGATAATGAAGGAGAGGACATCAAATGCATATAGGGTGTAGGATGAATTAATGACAGCACAACTTGCATAGAAACCACAATATAATAATGCATAGCAGCCATGGTATAACAATGCACAATAGTTTTTAGCACCACCGCAGTATAACGACACACAACAGTGTGTAGTGCCACCATAGTACAATAATGTGTGGCCCCAGTATAATCAAGCACCCCAATATGATACACAACACAAAGATAATCAAGGAAACAGAGGATGCTTCATGGGAGAAGGTCATGGAGGAAGAGGATATGGAGCAGGTAGAGAACCTATAATTTGTCACAATTGTCAGAAACCTGGACACTATGCAAGAGATTGTCCACAACCACTTGGGACATGTATGTATTGTCCCGCAACAAACCATTAGATAGAATATTGTCAGAAACTATTGAAAAATATACAACACAAGAGAAACCAGAATAACTAGAATGTCCAATCGATTGTTGCAGAAAATAGAGAAGCAGATGGGAAGAATATAAACATAGTTACTAGAGGTGGAGAAAATATATGAGAAAATTCACCAAAGAAGGAACATGATCAGTACCATTGGGTCAGGAAGAATACAATTCGTAGATAGAAGTTTGATGCGCCCAAAGATAAATAGACATTCAAAGAATCCAGACAAGAAATCTTAAAGGAGAATACTGCGTCTGTTACGAGGAAAATATCTATATGGATAGGGTAAACCATAATAGATGGAAATGATTGCAGAAATCATCTCTCTTCTCAAGTATGCTATGAAACAAATATGCTAGAAATAAAAGATAAAAGGCCTACCTCGTCCAGACGTTCATTGAATTCCACCATTGAGAACTTGACCCAAAGTAATATACATGCAACTAGTCCCCAACAACCAAACAAAGAAAGAATATGGTGATAATAAATGATGTTAGTACATTCAATACTATAATCCATTAATAAACATGACAAATATTCCCATGGAATAATAATTCAAATATTTTCAAGATATCAATTGGATGGGAAAGGAGTATTTCTATTGATATATGATCACCAGAAGTGAAAATGTTACAGACTTCTGTGTCGGCACGGTTCAGAACCGAGAAACTAAGTTCCTTCCAACTAGACCTCCACCACTTCAATCCTCCACCAAAGGAAAGATCATAAGAGAGAAACAATGAGCTTCTCAATCAATAAGGGAAGAGCTTGGGGGTTGAACACTATGTTCAGACTTAAAGGACAAAGGGATGCATACTCAATATGAAGTAAATAATTTCTCAAGAGTAACTTTTCTCTCAAAATTGAATTCTTTCTCCTCTTTCCATAGCTCGGAATTAGCGCATTTATAACCTTCAAAATGGAGCTGAAGGGTCAATTCAAAATGTTTCCAGTATATGGAAGGCCAAGGATCATACATCTCCTATTGTGACATGGAAACCCGACATTAATTTTCATTTTCTACCACAAATACTGATGTACGTGGGTTGTAGTGGAGCAGCATGTGTATATGCATGTTGTATAGTAGGCAAGATGGGTACATGTGGAAAAATATGTATTTTTGGCTCTGGATTTTACAAACAGGGATGATAAGTTTGCATAGGAAAATGGAAAAAGACCTTTTGTGCAAGATTGCATAGGGTGAGACAAATACTTATATAACAGATGTCCCCTAATGTGTGAGGTTAGAGGAGTATCTGCGATGGTCGAAATACATTATAAACAACCTAGAAGTGGAGTGATGGGGAACCAACTGGAAGAAATAGTTGCTCATTACATTCTGCACTGAATTTTCATACATGGTTTCCAATACGATTACACTACATATCCATGTGAAAATATACCAAACAATTGTCTGTGGCCGTGATATAGGAAAATACAAATGCGGTTACATGCCAATTGTTGTCAAAGTCACAAACAAGGCCTAGTAGAACCAATATCAAAACCAATCTGATGATATATGTATACAATGGAGTACAATATCATCTCCCATGATCACTGAAATCATATAGGTATTGGTCCAATGAAAAAGAAGCAACATCTCAAGAAAGCTACGGCCACATAGTTATGTCTTTGAGTCTTCTACACAATCCTCCAAGGGTGCAAGTCTACATCATGTGAATAAAGTATTTGAGGTCGAAAACAATGAGACATCATTTGATTACCGGTCATTGAGGTATATCGTTAACAAACGCAAGACAACCTACCGATAATAAAGTAGGTATCAAGGCACCGAGTACATTCTTACAAGTGTGAGTAAAGGAGTCGGTTTCGAACACCTGAAGAATCCATGGATCATGAGACATTTATGTATTCCCAAATGTTGATGGCGAGAGTGTCTACCACTAATGACTGCAAGCCTCAAGGTACTCATAAGTCTCTACGTCATGTTTCCAGAATAGATGAGCTAAAGTCGATGGAAGGAGACCCATTGAAAGGGGAGAATTAAGGCATCTCTCATCAGTTAGCATGAGGTACAAAGCAGGATCTTCATGATTTGGTGGAAATCAGACAAAGAACATGTTCACAAGCCAACTATCATGTGCATCTTTCAC
>JASDQU010106505.1:69539-105858 GCA_032191745.1 Picea mariana | reverse complement strand
ACCACCCAATCAACGGCCAATGATGAAGTGTCGATTGGTGGGTTCAAGGTTGCCTACCAATGATGAAAGTAGGACCAGGGTGCATGATAGGACTACAGTATCATGCGATTCTAAGACAAACTGAGAGTATGGACGACATGAAAAGTCAAGAGTTCTAAGAAGTGGTTGACACAAGTTGATAGACTTCCTTTGAACAAGATCATGAGACACATGGAGGACTCTGACAGCATAGAATCAATGATGAAACCATGAGATGTAGGAGGCATCAATAAAATTCTCTATAGGGACTGGAAGACTAACCAGTCAGTAGAGAAGACTCTGTAATGAGTTCATCTTCCTAAGGCCGTGCTAATCCCAAAATTATGATGATAAATGGACTCAAATAACTTTGTGCTCTGTTCAAAGGTGACACGACTACTGCCAATATAAGATAACACTCCCTTTCCACCCATATTTTTTTGTTTTTTCATAAACAAATGAATGCTATGATATAGAGGAGGAAACAAGTGTCGCAAGTAAGAAAAACTAGTTCCAACAGTGGAACATACCTATGCTCAATGCAAGGAGATGCATGCAGGAGATGGACACTCGGGGGAATGTTCCCTCCTAGTTATAGGGTGTCAAATTGCGAAGGATATAAACAAGGATCTGCTTGGTTGATGATGCAAAAACTGCTAAGGAAAATGGTTTATAACACGAAGCGAGAACCGATTATAGGCTCAATACTGCAAGCAAGGGCATGAGATGCAATCACCACTTAACACCAAAAAATGTCATTTTTTATGTCATTTAGTCTAATTGGTGTGAAAAATGGATAAACTTGTGCCAAATAGACGTCCTTTCAAATCCAATTTACAAGTGTGAAAGAGACAAGTTCACTCGGAAATCTTTTCACTTTTTGAAAACGAGTCAGAAAAGATCTTAACTGAGACTCATGACCTTTCAAGTCCAATTTAATGAGTGTGAAAGGGACAAATCACTTGGCAATATTTTCACTTTTTAGATGAGTCGGAAAAGAGATTAACTCGGACTCGTTTGGGATCTTCTAGGCGGAAAATCACATGGGAGGCCAAGGCTCTCGTGCTAGACTTCTGTGGAATTTCAGTATCTTATGAATAGCCGACATAAGCTTGGGAAAACCCAAAGCTCTCCAATTCGAGGAGGATAAAGCACTAGCGAAGGATATCGTCTATGCGATATATCATATAATGTGTCTTATAGGAAAATACATAAGAGGGGGCATTGGATACCCCACAAGACCATCCCAATCAAAGGGGATCTCCTCAATACTTGTAGGGAGAGAACTTGGGGAGAGTAAAACTCTCTCTCATTCAAAAGGTGTAGGATCAGGAATGCTGACAACATGGTTAAAATATGCGTAACCCTCCAAAAGGGGGGTAGGATTGTCCAGAGACTACATTGGTACTACCACTTCTTCAATTATAGGTTTAAGAGGATGCATGACAACAGGGATAGGGAACACATCACCCTCGAGAACGGGGGTGTGGTCGAGAGAATATGGCGGTGACATTAATGTCATGTCAATCAACGGAGAAACAAGGTGTGGGGAAACCATAGAGGCCTCAGAATCTAAAGGACCCTTAGGTGAGTCCCATGCTTCTAGTATCCTAGCAGTGGCTAGACACAAACCAATAAGGTGATCTCCTTTGCAAGTCTTGCAAAGGAATTTAGGCTTACGTCTGAGGTGTCTAGGTTTCTCGATGCCCTTAGCATTTCTCACAATGGCTGGTGAAATTCTCTCAATGTGACTGTCAGAGGCGAGCAAGTCATATCCTACATGATGTATAGAGGTTGGATATGTGACATTGATATGACTTGTGCCCACTAGAGTGGTTCCCCCAGCGTGACTAGCAGTGGTTGGGTGCAGGTTGTCAACATGACTTGCAGATGTTGTTGATCTGTCTCCAACATGATTGGCAGAGGTTGTTGATGGATCCCCTGTATGACTAGAAGTGGCTGGGCTAGTGGCAAGTTGTGGCAATTGATACTAAGGTACAGGGAAAGATTGACTTTGAAACATTGTAGGCCAGGAAGGATCCTGGTTTACCCCCTGTCCCTATCCGAAAAGGTAGTATTCTCCCCCTAAATGATCTGAAGAGGTGTGTATGGGCATCATCACTGAAGTTTGTGAAGAGATGGAAGTATGATAAGGACTATTCAAGTGAGGATGTAAGTTTCCCCCTTGTGAAGGGGATCCATAAAGAGGGTAGCCCGAACCGTAAAATCGATTCTCCCTGTATGAAATACATGGGGATACATGAGGAACCGTCATGGGAAAAGTGTTTGAAGGAACCGACATGGTGGATGAAGGATACATGGATGGGGTGTAATGGGAAGAATAAGCACCCATTTGAGTATTGGCTCCTGAAAGAGCGTAGCTAAGACTAGACCCATAAGAGGGAAGATTCCAACCTCCCATCATGAAATATGGTTGAGGGACATGAGTTGTATCAAATGAAGATGTAGGAAGTAGGGCCATGGTGCCCCCAGATCCATTTCTAGTATTCATATAAGTGGGTCAGGGAGGGGATGGAAAGGTTGAAGGCATATCAATAGGAAAATGACTAGAGACCCAAGGCATGGACTGAGCATCATAGTTCTGCATACCATTTTGAAAAGTGGAAGAATTTGACCCCATGAAATTAATGAACATCATGGGGTGGGTAGCAGTAAATGAGGGAGCTAAAGGAAATCCATTGTTCATGATAATGAAAACTCAGTATAAACTCCTAGGGCTAACTAGTAATCAAAGAGCACACCAAAATTCAAATGACCAATATGCACGCAAATGGGGTAAGTGGCCGAAAGTGGCCTCCCTCCCTAAAGAAGGTATGTCTCGCCCAAGAGGGGCCTAAGACTCCCTTCTAAAGATTGGATGTAACAGAATCAGTTATAAGGGCCCTCGTGGGCTTAACAACCAGTCAGTCAAATCACCCCAGAGAGATAATCCTCCATAAAGGTTGTGTGTTGTCTGACCCTTATCTGACCCAGGGTACTTGCAGAATAACCCCTGCCAGTAACCTATGTGGCACCTAATTCAAGCAACTAATAAACCAATGTATAACCGATGCATAGGCGAGAAGTCATAAGTCAATTCCACCATATGGGCAAGGTATCAAAGCCCAAAACCTTGAAAGTACCACCTCTCACGGAGGTAAATCCACTATCAATATCCCTAGATACGAATAGATCCTTATAAATATCTATGATGCTAAGAAGTTATCCGGGGGATATCCCTTCAACCAACCTTGCACGACCTCATGATTAACTCTGGTGTGAGCGGAGCCTCCTGATATTACCAATTATACAATGGATTTATCCACTTCCTTTCTCAGACACGTATACTGATTTAATTGCCTTGGAGAAGTTTACTCACAAAATCCTATTCCAAGGCACCAAATCCTCAGCTAGTTTGTGTACCCTAGAAAATAAAATCGTGACTAATCAATTTTAAATTATAGCATTAATTTTAGTGGTCATGATTACTCAAAAAGGTATGGTAGTGAAGCTCATGATGTTATGACTCTACAAGAAAAGTAAAAATGAATATAATGCAAAGTCATAAGTTCAACTTTCAATGAATGATATTCTTCTAATAACAAATGCAATTTTTAATTTCAACTCTGCAATTCTGAATTCAAAATGCAATCTTTCATTTCATGCACTAAGCTAATGACAAGGACTCCAAAGACCAAAATTCCAAGCAATGCAAAATGCCTAATATTTTTGTATTTTCAATATAATGAAAATGCATGGATTGAAAAGAAACTTGATATATAAAACTCTATTGTGTATAGAAACAGACAACTCAAGTAGGATACCAAGCAGCAAGACACCCATCCCAATGTGCAAGGACAATCAAAATGAAAAGGTGATGAGAAAGACTCCGCCCAAAAATTCAACCCAAGACAGATTTCCTGTCATCCCACAAGCACTTAACAGGCACTACAAAGACCTAAGAAGACTCAACAAATATCAAATCCAACCCAACGACCACCAAACCTAGCAAACAAGCAAGGAAAGATTATGTACACAAATGTTTAGGAAAACAGAGCATATGTACGCATCTTGTAGTGGGACAACCTACATATGTACGCGACTGCCAAGGAAAAAAGCATGTGTATGTTTTAAAAAATAAGGCCATGCAGGGGAGAAGGCTGAAAACTCAGACCCAAAGTGAACAGAGGTTGTCAAACAATGATACAACAAGAAACCGAATAGAAATGAGAGAAATCTAAGGAGAAAAGTACTCCAAACCCTAAGAAAGAATATTCAATCCCCATTATGGTCGCCAATTCTGTTACAAGGAAAATCTCTCTATGGCTAGGGTAAACCACAACAAATGGAAATGACTGCAAAAATCAACTCTCTTCTCAAGTATGCTATGAAACACATATGATAGAAATACAAGATAAAAGGACTACCTCGTCCAGACATTCAATGAAGTCCACCATTGAGCACTTGACCCAAAGCAATATACCTACAACTAGTCCTCAACAACCAAGCAAAGAAAGCATATGGTGATAATATATGATGTTAGCACATTTAATAGCATAATCCATTAATAAACATGACAAATATGCCCATGGAATAATAATTCAAATATTTGCAAGATATCAATTGGACGAGAAAAGAGTATTTCTATTAATATATGATCAACAGAAGTGAAAATGTTAGTCTTCTGTGTCAGCATGGTTCGGAACCAAGAAACTAAGTTCCTTCCAAGTAGGCCTCCACCACTTCAATCCTCTACCAAAGGCAAGCTCATAAGAGAGAAACAATGAGGTTCTTAATCAATAAGGGAAGAGCTTGGGGGATCAACATTGTGTTCAGACTTAAAGGACAAAGGGATGTAGACTCAATATGAAGTAAATAATTTCTTCAAAGTAACTTTTCTCTCAAAGTTGAATTCTTTCTCCTCTTTCCATAGCTCGGAATTGGCCCATTTATAGCCTTCAAAAGAGAACTGAAGGGCTGAGTCAGAATGTTTCCAATATATGGAAGGTCAATGATCATAGATCTCATGTCATGACATGGAAACCCAACAATAATTTTCATTTTTGAGCACAAATCCCAATGTATGTAGGTTGTAGTGGAGCTACCTGCGTATACACATGTTGTATAGTAGGCAAGTTGTGTACATGTGGAAAAATATGTATTTTTAGCTCTAGATTTTACAAACAGGGATGATGAGTCTGCATAGGAAAATGGAAAAAGGCCTTATGTGCAATATTGCATAGGGTCAAGAAAATCTTGCTATAACAACATCTACTTAAGGAACAAATCTAGTAGATGATGTACCAGTGTATGGCATGCCTCCATTATTTGATGAAACCAACAAAGAGCAGCTTGCAGAAAGGGTCAGTTACAATTTAAGAATTTTTTTGGTTTCTTATGTAAAGCTATTGAATGATAAGTCATCTCTGCAAGTGTTACAACATCTGTTAGAAAAATGCAATTCTGGGGAAGAAGGGGTAAATACAGTTAATTAGATCTGGAAGAAGAGAAGAAAAAGTAGGGAATTCAAGTTGAATGCAAACATTGGAGATTTTAATATGGGGAATTGTATACTAGACTTAGGGTCTGAAGTCAATGTTCTTCCAAAGAAGACATGGGAAGCTATGGGAGAACCTACATTGGGATTCTCACCTATTCAATTTAAGTTGTCAAATCAGTATAGAGTGGTGCCAATTGGTAGATTGAAGGGGATACTAGTAGATCTATATGGAGTGCACACCATGGAATACTTTGAGGTCATTGACATAGTCTATAATAATTCACAATATCTAGGATTGTTGGTTCTGGATTGCAATTTTGATAACCATGCTATTATCAATTTGAAGAAAAGGAATATGATCTTTGAATATGGAGAATATAGAGTTATTGTGCCATTAGATCCCTCAAAAGGAGGAATGTATGTGAAACCTACGATAGAAAATTTTATTACAGAGGAAATAAATCAATTGTATAGAACTACCATGTGCGAAGAGGATTACATCAACCCAACTGCAGATGGAATGTTGAGTTGGAGGAGTATTAGTTCTTGTGCTTCAGATTCTAACACAGGATTGGAGAAATGGAAACAACGACTACATAAATTATCCACCAGAAGATGTGCTAGAATGACGCATGCACTAAGATGGATTGGTTTAAAGGTGAGAGAGCCTCCTGCTTTTTACGGTCTGAATGACCTAGAAGAATTTTTAATGAAGTTTGAATTAGAAGTAGTATAAAATCAAAGATTACCAGTATTATATAATGCTTTGAAAGCTACACCTTCTCGTTGATGGGGTACACATAAAGAGAAGATCAACAACTGGTATTAATGTAAGAGATTACTACGCATTATATTTGGCACAAAATAGGATAACAGATATTTGGAAAAATATGATGGAAATGGACAACCCGAAGAACATGTAGAAAGATGTATAATTCAATGGAAATTAGTACCACCGGAAGAATGGCCACATCATTTTATTCACAAATTAGAAGGCATTCCAAATAAATGGTACACAGAACACGAATAACACAGGGAAAATGAAAATTGGGAAGAGATACAACAGAATTTTGTGATTACATTTTCCTTTGAGCATGAAAGTCCATAGATAGATACAACACCGAAGGTAGTAAGAGACGGGGTTTTCAAAGAACCTGAAGTAAAGATTGTGACAGCATATAAGAAGAAACAAACAGTTCGACAGTTACTACATTGTTATCATGTCACAGAAGAAGAATACCCAACAGAAGAAAATCCATGCAATACCCAGATCCAGAAGTTGAAGGGAAGAGGGAAGTAGAAGGTCCAAAGCTAGATACATAATATTATGTTGCACTATTAAAGCTCAACAAGGTAAATATTGGAACCCTAGAAAACCCAAAGATTGCAAGCATTGGAGATTATTGGGATAATCAGACAGTAGAAAGAATCAAAGAGTTACTACATGAATATAGTGAATTGTTTCCAGTGACGTTTTTAGAGATGAAGGGATTAACAGGAGAACTAAGAGAGATGAAGATCCCTTTGAATCCAGAATCTAGACATATAATACAGAGACCTTACAGAATAAATCCAATGTATAAGCAAAAGGTGAAGGAAAAAACTCACATGATGTTAGAGGATGGTTTCATAGAACCTTTGGAAGAATCAGAATGGATCATCCCTATGGTGGTGCAGGAAAAGAAGTAAGGGGGAATGAGGATCTATGTAGAATTGAGAAAATTGAATGATGCTTTCTTACATGATCCTTTTCCTACCCCATTTATAGATGAATCTTTGGAGAATGTAGGGGGTCAATAATCCTATTCATTTACAGATGGGTTCTCAGGATAGCACCAAACGATAGACACAAAACAACATCTGCTACAGAATGGGGATCAATTCTGTATACGGTTATGCCATTTGGGTTGAAGAATGCACCTACAATTTTTTAAAGAGTAGTAGTAGAAACATTTAAGTATTTCATACATAAGTTTTTGGAGGTATACTTGGATGATTGGACAATGTTCAATTTATTAAAGGATCATGTGGAAGTGTTAAGATTGATGTTAGACAGATGTAGACAGTGTCAGATTTCATTGAATATTAAGAAGTTTGTTTTCAACACACCTTTTGGGATTTTGTTAAGGAATGTGGTGTGTAAACAAGCTCTGCTAGTTGATCCTACTAAAATTATTGTCATAGTAAACTTACCACCACCTAAGTCAGTGCGCCAGTTGAAGAGTGCACTTGTTCATACATGGTATTACAAGAAGTTTATAAGAGGATATGCACAGATTACTGTGCCAATGGAGAAATTGTTGAAGAAGGATACTAAATATCAGTGGAATGATGAATCCAACAGATTTTTCATAGTTTGAAGGAGAATATGGTGACAACGCCAATTTTAGTGTTTCCATAGTGGGAAAAATAATTTCATGTTCATGTGGATGCATCTGCCATAGCGCTAGGAGCGATATTGACACAACCAGGAGAAGGTGATATAGATCACCCTATAGCATTTGCAATCAGGAAGTTATCATATTCAAAACATAACTACAATACTAGAGAAAGGGGAGGATTGGCCATGGTGTATGGATTGAAAAAATTCATACATTATTTGTTAGGGAAACATTTCAATATGTTTACATATCATTTCGCTCTTATATATTTAGTCAATAAGCCAGTGTCAAGGGGAATATTATGTAGATGGCTACTACTTTTTTAGTATTTAGATTTTGAAGTTGTAGTCAAGCCTGGAATATTGAATGCAGGGCCAGATCACCTATCCACGATAACTAATATAGAAGAACCAAGTAACTTGGAGGACAACTTCCCGTATGCACAATTGTTTTCAGTATGCATTGTTGATGAGTATTTTGATGACATTATTGAATTTTTGACTACATGATTTTCCCCTAAGGAATTTAACATTGTACGAAAGAAAAATTTGGTGGTCAGAGTGGAAAAATACCAATTGATTGCAGTCCACTTGTACAAACTTGGTGCAAAAAACATTTTGAGGATATGTTTTATGGAGCATGAAAGACCTATCATTTTAGCAGAAGCACGTGAAGGAATTGTTGGAGGAAACTATGTAGGGAAGTACATTCTGAAGAAGGTATTTCACGTAGGATTATGGTGGCCAACAGTTCACAGGGATTCAAAGGAGCACTATCAGAATTGTGATGTCTATCAGAGAGTTGGAAAGCCATCCAGGAGGGATGAGATGTCATTGAGACCTCAAGTAACTTTGCAAGTGTTTGATAAGTGGAAAGTAGACTTTGTAGGTCCAATTATCCACCAGCCAGAATATTAGGAGCTAGATATATTATTACAACGACATAATACTTGAAAATATGGGTCGAGGCAGTAGAAGTGAAGGATTGTAGCACAGAGACTGCAACACACTTTTTATTTGAACATGTAGTTACAAGGTTTGGATGTCCAAGAATATTGACGAGTGATCAAGGGACTCACTTTATCAATAGTACAATCCAGGAAATGCTTGAAGAATTTGAGATACATCATCAAAAGAGCACTCGATATCATCCTCGGGAGAATGGAACAATGGAAGCATTTAACAAGATATTGGAGAATTCCTTGACCAAGATTTTTAATGTAAATGGGGATGACTAGGGCTTGAAGGTACCAACATTACTATGGGATTATAGAACTACATGCAAGAAGCTAACAGGGAAAACACTTTTTAGGTTGGTGTATGGACATGGAGCAGTAGTTCCCTTGGCTTATTTGATACCAATTCTACACATTGCATCAATTACAGATGTGACAGAAAGAGGCGTAGCGCGAGAAATATTGGCTCAACTCATGGAATTAGAAGAAGACAAAATCATAGTTGGTTTCCATCAGGAGCTATAGAAAGAAAAAATTAAAGCCTGGCATGAAAAATATATTAAGAAGAAGAAATTCAGAGAAGGAGATATGGTTCTCCTCTATGACAGTAAATACTTGCAACACCCAAAGAAGTTCAGGATGCATTGGCTAGGGCCATGTGAGATAATTTTTTTCACAGATGGAGGTGTTGTGTAGCTGAAGGATATAGCAGGAAAGGAAATACAAGGAATGGTGAATGGTAGTCGACTAAAAATGTATAGGGAAAGTCGACCTACCAAACCTTAGTAATTGAAACGCATAAAGTAGAATTGTACATAATGTATATAGTAGGAAGAAAAATAAGAAAAAGGAAGAAAAAAGTAGAAAAATAAGAAAAACCCAAAAGATGTAGGTAAAGGAATAAGTGGTAGATAGATAGTTGAGTGTTACCACACGAAGAAAAATCCAAAAAAAGGTATGACAGAACCTGGAGATAGTGTGCAACAGACAGTAAATTGGTGTGACATAATTCATGGTATTGCACACAGGAAAACTATACACAGCACGACGGGACAGAGAATGAATGAAAAAATGAAAAAAAAGGAAGTAAAGTGGGATACGACAGAGCATTAATGACAAGACCTTATAAAAGAAAGAAAATTTAAAAGTAAGATTCATTGTGACTTAGAGCAATGTTGTGATACTTATATGTTTAGTATAATGCACTTATTAATTATCAATCTAGGATTCGTAATCAACAGAGTTGTAAGACACCAGTAAGAAAGGTAATTATAATGTCATGAGTATAGAACTATTCTAGAATATGCATGTTGAAAATAAGGCAAACTAGCAAAACAAAACATGGTTGTCTCTCACAGAGAGGCTATCTACTCCATTATGGCACATGCAAGTATGAGATGGAGTTCTTTTGACATATCAACTCTGTTATCTGACCCAGAAAGCTAACTATGCAATCATGCTTCTGAAAGGGAAATCACACATCAATCATCAATCATCAATCATCGAGACATAGTATGGTTAGTTCAATAGTCAATATACTGAGTATGTTGTGGTTCACAATGTGTTGTTGTAAACTTCACTAGTTCTCCATCAATTATGTCTGACTACTACTGCCAACATTCATGTCCATGAAACAAAATCAAATTCATAAAAACAAAAATAGAGCATATGAAAAATAGAGTAAGTAAAGATCTCTAAACAATCGAAACCTAAACAGAACTATACTGCTATCATCTGAAAGGGTCAAAGATTCAGCTAGTCTAACATCTATACTATTGAAATCAACTACTAACACTAATCTATAAGGATGCTAACCTTTTTTGGGTGGTGGGCCCTTGTCGCTTCAACAGGTCAGTGACTGGAGTCTACAGTAAACTTTCTTTCAATCCACGCATTCCTCTTACTCAAATTTCAAAACATAGAATTAAACTATGCTAACAACTCAACTCACATTCATTCATAAATGATCAAGATCTGGAAATAAATGGCATCTTTCTATTAAACTTCAACTCAAAATANTGTTATGCTAACTCTCTACTACCTCCACCATCCTTGTCATGACTATTTAAACAGTCTTAGTTGTGAAACACGAGGTGAAATATTTAGCAAAACAGTCAATTATCAAATTTATATATTTAGTTACATATTTTAAGATTTATCCTCATGACACAAAGTGTATGGGGATGAAGCAATAAACAAACAATCTTATCATAAACTTGCTAGAGGTAAAATGATTCGCCAAACATCCAACAATTATCTTTGGTACGATTTGGAGATAAACTTGGTATATTATGCTTCCTATATTGGTATCGGATCGTGACAGGTGAGATTCGGTAAATGGTACTAGATCATAATAGTGCACAAGTGGTTGGTACCAGATCGCGACAGTGGATGGTTTGGTACTAGATCTGAATGGAAGGTGTGCTTGGTACCGGATTCAGACAGTGGCAATATGGCACATAAGTACCAGATGGTTGAGCCGGTACAAAAAGGTTGGACTCATCTAGAGGTCAAAGGTTACACATGGAAAATTAAAACATTAGTACATGAAACATTTAGTCTTCTAGCTCAATAAACCACAAAAATGCATGAATTAATTATACTTTACCTTATGACCTCATCAATGGCTAATGGTAGTGTTCTTTTTCATTTATCCAAGCTTAGGTAAGCCAAAAAGGTACAGATGAGGAGCATAATAGGGTAGTGGGGATGTCAATTTAGAGGCTCAACAAGCAGACGAAGAGCTAAAGAGAGAAAGATGATAAAGAACATTGAGACCAGGTGTCTCCAAAGTTTTCAACATATATTCATAGCACTAGAGTCAAGAATTTGCATTATGGAGCCACCCGAGGTTGCAGCACTCAATCAGATGTCAAGGAGAACTCGAAGAAACACTATATCACTATAGGAACCAGAACTATAAGTAGAAAACCCTAGTGTACATGAAGGATTCATGGATGTGGATATGATTCTATCACTAGAACTAGTTATCCCAACACCAGTTGAAGAACAGGAGCCAAAGTAGATGGATTTAAGGTTGGAAGAGTAGAACCCCAATACACAACATCTCGGTCCGAGAGCATCGTAGAAAAAAAATGGTGAAGATGAGGAAAGAACAGAGTCTGATGAGCCCAAGGAAGAATTTGAACCAGTCATAGAGACAACGACGCAAAAAAAAGAGTAGGTTAAAGTAGAAGATATTATAGGTGAACTAGAATAAAATGAAGAGTCGGAAGAAGATGTGTGCCAGGAATTCGGACCATCCACCACAACAGAAAATAGGAAATGGAAACAATAGGTGCAAAGGTCACCGCACAAACAGGAAGAATTCGTGATAGTATTACCACGCATACCAGAAGGAGTGACAATTCTCCTGAATATTATGGGATGTCTAGAAAAATTGAGATATTCAGACCATGACATAGCAGACAGAGAAAAATTTTAGAAATTTGAGTCGCATGTATACATGGAAATAAAATGGATCATTGCATCAAGAGTTCCAATATTGGAACCAAAAAATTGGATAACAAGTTTATACAACATAGGGATAGTGAAATTATTGGAGATCCTTCATTTCGGAAGCAGAAAGGATGTGAACAATTGTGTAAAACAGTTGCTGGAATTAGTACATGGGGGAATTTTTTGGTTGGACAGACTAGCATCGATCGATGTATATCTAATTGAAAAAATAACCGGTCTTCCCACATATGGGGAGAAGCCTTAGGAGTACCTAGATAATAAAACCAAGGAGAAGACCTTAGCAAAAGAGATGAAGAAAAATTATGGAACAATGAGAGGATCCATAAGAATTGTAATCAATAGAATCAATGAACCAATGACGAGGTTAGTTATGAAGATAATGGATTTCAAATTTCCCAGGAAGTGTTGCAAGGAGGAGGCACCAATAGGGGTGACAAAAGTAGCAACACAATGCACGAAAGGGATTGTACTGAGTAGGAGTCTGTATTTTCTAAACTTATTTTTGGATGATTATGAGGATGATCAGGACTTGGGCACAGAGTTCCACTATTCAAGGCTACTTATACTTATTTCATTAGTAAGATGGAGAGACCCCAAATGCACTGTATTTTTTCAGAGGACCAGAATGTGTCGCACAACACAATATGAAACATTGTGGCATACATCAGTCGCAAGAGAAAGAAATATAAGGCTACTTATACTTATTTCATTAGTAAGATGGAGAGACCCCAAATGCACTGTATTTTTTTAGAGGACCAGAATGTGTCGCACAACACAATATGAAACATTTTGGCATACATCATTCGCAAGAGAAAGAAATACTAAATCCAATATATTTTCCACATATTTTGAAGAAATACATGAAAAGGTGATCGAGAGTTGGATGATACCACCCAAAGTCATGGAGGAGCATAAGGATATAGCCAATTTTTAGGTATTAAGGCACAACGTATGGATATAAGCAAAGGGGTACCCGAAGAAGAATTAGTTGCAGATGAGATACTGCATCACTGGAGAGGAAGTCCAATGGGCCATGAAAGAATGGCCAGATGACTGGAGAGTACCAATAACTCCATACAAGGGGAAAAAAGGGAAACATCCAGAGAAAGCTAACATGTCACAAAAAACCAGTAATTTGGCAGAAAACACTAGAAACAATACCGAGCATCCAAAATATGTTGGAGGGATCACAACAACAAGAAAACTGAAACAACAGAAGACTATCCCAAAGCTAGTCATGTAGGAGAAATATCATTCCAGATTTACCAATGGAAGAACACGACAGAATAAGAAGACTAATGCAAGCACACAAAAGGAAACGATTGTTCCCACGCGGGAGGAACAAGGAGAAGGAGACATCCCATATATAGAAATACCTACCACTTCAACATAGAAAAAGACTCTTCCAAACAAGATAATCGTGTTGCAGGCAGGAGGACAGAGGAAAAATATGAAGGAACATAAAGATGTCCCAAAACTTACTATAACAGAAGATGATGCAGAGAAGGTGGAAAAAAAATTCTAAGACCGCATAGCAAAGTCATGGGATGATGCAGAGAAACATCGAGACAAAGTCAAACAAAAATTTTCCGAAGTGAAGGAAGATTTGGTGCAACTGCTATTGAGTGCAATACAACAGAAAGAAAAGGCACGGCCACAACAGACTGTTAAGGAGAAGGCAATCCTAGCGTAGGAAACAATGCAAATCATAGCATCAAGGATTGAGATTTTTCCTATCACTCAGGATATGTTTCAATTAAAAGAGGAGACAACGTAGAAACAACTAAAGGATATTGATCACTTGGACTTGGCTTTTGAAAATATCCCCACGAAAGCGTTGTACAAATTGCATGTTAGCATCACATAGGAAGTTCAATATAGAGCACGCACAGATGTGACATAGTTACAAACAACCAAGGATATAAAGGACACATCGAAGATAACTCTTAAGGAAGTACAATTTGAGAAGGACCATGAAAAATTTTGCATTGTCCAGATATAGGAGTGCATTGATGAAGTATTTAAGTCAATTCCAGACAGCACACAAGAAGGAACACACCTACATATCGCGAAGAAAATTGGGAAGATTGCCAAGGAGATGGAAGATTACAAGAATCATATAATGGAATTGATGGCACATTTGAAACTGAGCATACCACCAGAGGTGACATCACAGAGAGAGCAAGAGGCTATAGGGAACATAGAGGACATGGTGGATAGTTCTAAGGGGATTGCAGACCTATATGAGTAAAGTGCACAACTTTGGACAAGTCTACAAGAAGATGAAAAATTGCAGACATTAGAAAAGAAATAAGAAAGTGTCAACACATCAGTGCAAAAAGGAAAGCAGAAGAAAAAGGCCATGAACATTCAGGAAAGGCTAAGAAGCATGCAGGAGCTCAATAATTTACAAGTGGATTTAAAAACTATTCAGACAGAGAAGTAGATGAGGCAAGCTCAGCTGGAGCCACTGCAGGAAGACACAGAGAAGATATTAAAATAAATGGATGCATCCAAGGGCCATATGGAAACTCTTAAGTCAGAGGTTGAAGAGATGATGAAGGAGTATCTCACAATGCACACCATGGAATTTGTTATAGAAAAGAGCACACAGGTGAAGACTTGCGCTAAAGATATGTCAGGAATATTTCAACAAATAAAGAAGACTGTCAAGGAGGCACAAACTACCTGAGTGACTCGGGATGAGCCATAGGTTAGTGTTGGGGCCTGTTGTAGCAGGAAATTTTTGGGTAAGGTTTGAGATACATGGCAACAAATGAGGTAGAATGGACTAATAAGGAAAAGAAAGAAGTGCACTGGGAATAAAGGAAAACCAGCGTGACTGTATTGTGGATTAGCGTGTGAGTGCAGTTAGAATGTGGACAAGTTAAGTCCACTTAGAATTAGGGTTTTGGAGTATGGTGTAAGGGTTTTTCTCATTTTTATAATATAAATAGAGGATGTATGAGGTAGCTAGAGGTATTGATTGTCTTCTCTTTGGAGTATGTTGAGAAGTCCCTTTGAGTTCAGTCTCAAATAAGTTTTGAGTCGTAGTACCAGTTTTTTTTAGAGCTTCAGAGCTCAAATGGCGTTAGTGTTGAGATGTAAGGATTGTATCTAAGGTTTATGTCACAAGCTATTGATCTTGGTGTGACCCTGGTCAGCCTCACAAAGTATGACAAACTTTTGATGTAATGCGCACATCGCTCTATTTTGATGAATAATAACAAAAAATAGAATATCTTTGTGAACGTACCCCAAGGGGGTGAACCATGGTAAAACCTTTGTTAATGTGTGGAATGTTGTCTTTTATACTTTGATCTTATTTTATGTTGAATGAATACATGGAATTGCCAAGGTTAATTTACAACGTGCACTAGATTAGACATGTTATATTATG
The DNA here is from genome assembly GCA_032191745.1 of Picea mariana. Classification (NCBI taxonomy): domain Eukaryota; kingdom Viridiplantae; phylum Streptophyta; class Pinopsida; order Pinales; family Pinaceae; genus Picea; species Picea mariana. The sequence goes on along the minus strand of JASDQU010106505.1, from coordinate 90,124 downwards.
TGGAATGAATGTTAAAAGATGAATAAATGGTAGATATGAATGATGGTATGGTAGAATGCATGTTGAAATAGAAGAAGTCTAATATTCCTAACATTCATATGAGTTCCACCCCTTCCATGATTGCAGACACTTGGGTCATGCAATCACCCATAAGCCATCTCGGGTGAGACTGCATTGTGCACTCTGTGTGTAGTGTTTCCTTCTACTTTACCAGAGGGGTTGAAGGTTTCTAGAGTTTTGTTGGAGAAATAAGGTAGAAAATGGGTCTTCCCATGCACCCAACACAACCTAAAGCACACCCATTGTAACTTCATATTCTATCTCTCACAGTCTCCTCTCTTAAAATACAATAATCACACTCATGTAGAGTTGTAATACAATTCCCTCATAAAAGAGGGTTGCCTTCTAGGGAAAAAAAAATAACATAACCCTTGAACCCTCATGCCCCCCAGCGAGGGGATAAAGATGCATTTCTAAGGAATATTGAAGTTATGGGAGATATTACTCAGGGACAATTATGGATACTAAGGATATACTTCAATATGATCCTATCCTTGGATGAGAAAAGAGGAGGTACAAGTAGACTAGATGTTGAAAGTCCAACTTCAGTTCTCTAATCCACACTCTGCACTTGATAGATATGGAAAATACTAATGGTGAATTCACATGGACTAATAGGCGATTAGGCTCCCAACAAATTTCGTGTTGCTTGGATCACTTTCTTGTTTCTGAAGAAATGATGATGGATGGTCTAGACATGGAAGCAAAAATTATAAAAGCAGCAAGATCATACCATTGGCCCAACCATATTTGGGTTGATTTCATCAACACTCCTAAGTGTAGACCTTTTTTCTTTGAAAAATTTTGGCCTACAAATCAGGACTTCCAAGAGAACATGGGCCAATGGTGTGCCAATGCAGCGATATCTCATGGTACTTTGATGTATATATTTCAACAAAAGCTCGAAAAATTCAAAAAACACTTGAGATACTAGAATAAAACTACATTTGGAAATATCTTCCAAGCAAAGAAATACCTCAAGCATCAGATGCAAAACATTCAACATGAAATTCTCACTCATGCGGCGACCAAGCAGCTAAAAGAAGAGGAGACCCAAATCAAACAAAAGTTGAATGAAATATATGTCCAAGAAAAAAAATTATGGCACCAAAATTCATTCATACAGTGGCTTAAAGAGAGGGGAAATAACACCAAATTATTTCATCGATCTATGATTTAGCATAGGCACATAAACCGTATCTCTAGCTTGGAGGGCTCCCGAGGTCAACCTATATTGACCCATTCAGCAATAGAAAAGGAACTTGTGGACTATTATAAGGACCTATTAATATAGCCATGTCAGGATAGATCATACGCCTATTGTGGTGAATTCCCCCTGTAGACAAGTGAAATCCCCCTTGGATCGGGTTTCCTTCGATCTAATACAGAAGGAAAAAAAATGGACACTAACTTCCCCCATTTTAACCTATTATATGTTTTCATGCATGAAATCAGAAGAGAGAGAGAGAGAGAGAGAGAGAGAGAGAGAGAGAGAGAGAGAGATGGCTTACCTCTTTCCTGTAGGTTGTCCTCACTACTCCAACTGTTAGACTTTATCTCTAAGCTCTTGATGTGGAAGCACCTCCTACAAGAGATGAGACAACTCTCCTATGCTACTATATATCGTTAGATAATAGTAAATCTATCTATGTAGGAAATAAACAAAGACAAACATTTATGCAATGATTTGAACAAGATAGAATTAAGAGAATAGGCCAAGTTTCATATTAATGAAGGAAAACATGGAAAAACTTACAACTTTGTGATTTTTGCTAGAATTCCTCCGAACTTCTCCTTTCCATCCCCTTCATGCATTACCATAAGATAGGTATGATGCTATGAACTACCCTCTCCATACTTTCACCTTAAAATTCCCTCATTATATAGGATTTGGAGGATTAACCACCATGGATTATTTTGGAAAATGGTTGAGGATTTAGCTCCATAAGTTATGATTTGGATGATCTCATGGATATCGAGTTTTCCTAATATGGATCCATGAGATATGAATCAAATCCTTGACCTAAAATAACCTCATCCTCTTGGAAATGACCCTTAGAATAAAGTGGGCTAGTTGTAACCTCCTCTAACCACTTCAATGCTCCCCCAACACTGAGCATAGGGAGTTGACAACACTCCCTTATAATTGAGATAGGAGTGTTGAAAAGAGTTCAATGCTCCCTATATATGGGCAAGGGAGAATTGACATTCAAACATGGTCAAAATATCAAGGTAAAAATAGCATTTTGACCTCCAAATGATGTATTTCTCATAAATCATGTCTAGGGAACATGAAAAGTACTCCCACATGATGATAAAGTTGTGATATTTAAATGCGACACTTAGTAGAATAGGATACATAAGTGTGACACTTAGTAGTCAAACAAATTGAAACTTAGTATAATTTGATACAAATAAGTGATACATAAGTATGACACTTAGTAGAATGTGATACATAAGCACGACACTTAGTAGTGTCGTAATTTGGTGTGTAACAATGCGATAAGGAAAATCACCCACCACATACCAAATCTTATTTCAGAGGAAAAAAATGCATGCCTCACTAGATTAGTTACTCTGGAAGAGGTGGATACATCCACAAAATAAATTGCAGATGAGAAATCGCATGGACCGGATGGTTTCACTACATAATTTTTTCATTGTTGTTGGAATATAGTTACAGAAAAGTTTTGGAAACTCATTGAATATTCCAGGTGCTCAGGTCAAGTGCTTCTGGCACTCAATGATACTTTTCTCACTCCAATCCTAAAGGAGGAGTGGGTCACACATCCCAAATAATTCAGGCCCGGAGCTTTATGTAATGTTATCTACAATATTTTAACCAAGTTAATTTCCCTATGACTGAAACCTATTCATCCCTTTATCATTTCAAAGAAGCACTTGGGATATGTGGTAGGTCATCAAATTATGGACAACATCATCCTAGGACATAAGGTAATTCATTCCCTAAAAACTTCAGGTATGTATGGCATGCTAATAAAATTGGATATTTCAAAAGATTTTGATAGATTGAGCTATAAATATATACGTTCTATCCTCTTGGACTTTGTTTTCAATGCTAACTGGGTTCAATGTATTATGAATCTCACCTCATCAACCTTCTTCTCTATCCTGGTCAATGATGTTCCCTCATTTCCCTTATCCCCCATGCATGGAATATGTCAAGGGGATCCTCTCTCCTCGTTCCTCTTTTTCATAATGGTTGGAGGCCTAATTCACTTTATCAAAGAGGCCATTGAAGAAGTTTCTTTAAAAGGACTTCCCATGCATGGCTTGCAACCCCCTATCTCTCGTGGACAATTTTTGGATAATACCTTAATGATCAACTCCCCTACTGTCCTACAATCCATCTGTATTCTCAACATCTTGAATGACTTCAATTACACCTCTAGAACTTCCATCAATATTGATAAATGCCAGATATTTTTCTTCAATACCCCTTAATCCATTCAAGACAATATCAACAAAATCCTTCATTTCACTCAAATCTCCCTTCCTTCCAAGTACTTGGGAATCCTACTCATCAATAATTCTCTCAGGAACACTTCTTAGGAGGGACTACTAGTTACCCTAGAAAAAAGACTCAACTCTTGGACCTTTTGATCCCTCAATTTACCTAGTCATCTAGTCCTTCTCAAATCCTTTCTCCAAGCCATTCCTTTGTATAATTTTTCTACACCAGTCGTACCTAAATTCATCTTGAACTCCATAAGAAACGTCCAAATAAATTTTCTATGGAAAGGCACCAAGTAGGGTCGTAAATGGGCTCTTGTAAGTTGGGAAACGTTATGCAAGCCAAATATTTTGGGAGGTCTAGGGTTTAGAGACCCCTCGATCCTAAACAAGGTTATGGGAGCTAAAATATGGTGGCCCTGGCTCAAAAATATAGGCGATATATGGGATCATCTATAACATAGAAAATATACCCCAATGATAGAAGAACTAGATCTCATAATATGAAACGAGGATAAAGTTGGCTCCCTAATTTGGAACACAACAAGGAATAACCACTCCTTGGTTCGTGACCACGCATTTTGGGAAATATAGAGTGGACGTCAGGCATTTTTTTGGATAGACTCATGGAAAAAACAACCCCCTCTTTCTATCCAAGATCATCTATCCAACATATGAACTCAGACACAGCAACTAGGCTTGAGCCATGTAGCAGACTACTGGTTACCTGATTGCCCATATTCCATGTGGAGGAAATGGAGATATTCCTTTCCTAGACTCAACCTACTAATCAATATTGAAATGAATTTGTGGTAGGATGTGGTGCTCCCACAAAATATTCACGTCAAGGAAGGACCGAACATCCTCCGAAGGGGGTATCGACCGAAAGGCTCGTTCTCCATCAAAGAAGCTTATGAAATCAAGGCAGATTTTTCCAACATGCAAAAGGATAGCATCTGGAATAACATCTGGAAGATCAAAGTATGGCCCAAGGTTTCAACCTATATCTGGCTAGTAGTGCATAGGTGCATACTCACCTAGGATAATCTTAGAAAGCGATGTTTCATGGGACCCTGTTTTTGCCCTCTTTGCCAACAATAGAAAGAAACTATGGACCACTTACTCAACAATTGTCACTATAGCTCTCTCATTTGGAATTAGGATACCCATATCATGCAAACCTTAGATCATTGAAGAAACAACATCACTGAAACTCTCACCAACTGGAGAATCATATTTTAAAAACCATATCCTTAATAGAATCCGACAACTAATTCTAGGCCTTTTCCTCTGGAAAATATGGAAAGAAAAAAATCAGAGGATATTCAAATCCAAACAGTTACACTGGGGTGACATCTGGACAAAAATTAAGTATTTCATTCTAGAAATGGTCAGAATCACAAAATGGATGAAGGAGAAACTAGCTTATGACCACAAAAAATCGACTATGTTTTTTCAATGGGACCTCTGTCTGGCTCCTATGTTGGATCTGCTTCCCAATAAATCTACTTCCTTAGAAATCAATAACTATTGGATTTTCTCTTCACAAGGATTTTCTAAACTAAACTTTGATGGGGATTCTAAAGGAAATCCAAGTCTAACAGGATTTGGAGTGGAAAGCAGGGACGCTCAAGGCTTGATAGAAATACTCATCGTGCTCAAAGGGAATGATCCTTGTTGGAAGGAAATCCATCCTCCAACAATGTGCAATGTCTGCTTGAAACATACAAAGAATGGGTGTTCCACATTGAATGGTTCGATGTGGAAGGTTTCTCCTTGGGATATGGTCCTATGCTTGCTTTTATGCCTCGAATAAAAGAATAAAATATTTAGATGAAAACCTCATTGAGATGTCTAGGACAAGTCTTTTATTGAAAACCTCATTGAGATGTCTAGGACAAGTCTATTATTGAAAACCTCAATGGGGGCAGTCTTAAACCTGAGAAATTTAAAAGAAAAAATATTCATCAGGAAAACATCCCAGAGGCTTGATGAGGCAGGACACTAGTGGAAACCAACAATGGCACCCTTGTCTTGAGGAAAAAAAAGAAAAAGAAAAAAGAAAAATGAGAAAAAATGAAATAATATAATATTTTTTATGTTTTGCAACTACCAAGGAACTTCATCTCAACAATGTTTTGCATAAGAAGCAAAGGATTAGCAACATGCAATCATTTACAGTAATAAAAGAGCAATAAGCATTTCAAAAAGAAAATGCACATTCAATCATCATTTCCATAAATAACACTTTCCATATTACCATATATAAGGTCAAAATAAAAATATCTTTGCTTCCCTCCATTAGTTTACATTTCCCATTTTACTAATTTGCATTTTTTTCCTCCTCTTTCCCAAGTAAAAATGACCTATAGGATAATCTACATGAAAACAAAAATTCCTACAGGGTCATTTTGAATAAATGAAAATTAGGTTTCCATCACATAAAATATTGTTGTCACAACCACATCAGCACTATCAGCATCAACACAATCAAAATCAACAAAATCTCACCCTATGTATTGTTTGCAAGAATCCTATAGGATCCTCTGCATCCTATAGGAAAAACTATGACAATAATAAAAAAGCTACAACAAAGGACTCTATGCAATTCAAAGGAATTCTAAAATTACAAAATTCCTCAAAATGGTCTAGCAACAAAGAAAAATTGCAAATTTATATCTTCCTCATTTCTACAGGATACTCATTCCCTGTAAAATAATTCCAACATCCTGCAGAAAAATATTCAAATCAGCATGCACAACATTTAGCATGTTCATAAACCAACAAAATATCCTAAAGGTAACCTAACATATCACCACAAATTCCTTCTCTATATACTTTTCATTTTTGCAACATATACACATTCAAACCCATACATATTACTCATGGTCAATATTTAAAAGAAATGAAAGGTGATAAGAACGATGATCTCCTCGTACATCGCGTTGGGGGGAGGCATGATTCATGGTTAAATGAAGTGACACATCAATCGAGCTAGTGAATCATTCAAATGAATTCGAATATCATAACAACGCAGGGTAATAAGTATGTGGTCATCATCCCTAGTAATGGAGTTAAGACAGAAGATAATCCTGAAATTCACGCTCATAAGTAAGAGTAAAAAATGTAGCCACCATTTTCAAAGTTTCCAAAATGCATAGGAATCTTTTAGAAATGTAGAGAAACAAAGAACATGATCTAGAAGAATAGGTTCAATTCAGGAAAAGAACCAACCAAAGACTTTGGTGTTCTCTACAGGAAGGTAGTAGTTGACTATTCAAGTATTTTTCACAAGAATTTATGATATCGTTGTTTTCACTATCTCATTGTTGTTTAAATTTTCTTGGTGAACAACATGTGGTTGAAATTTTTTTGGGGTCTACTCAGTTAATTTCATGGGTGATGGTTGAATTACATAGTTATAGAATTATCTCAGAGAATCGAATTACATGGTCCTATGGAAACTTATTAAAGAAAAACCCTCTCTCTCCTTGATTTTTCTCTCGACCCATTTGAAGCCATGTTGTCTTCAAATTATCATTGATGTTGTTAAAAAAAAAAACATTGTCTCTAGTCACCTCATCTCTGACATAAATTTCCCTGAAGAACGAAGTAAAAAAATAAATATTGTGTCTTACCTTCTACAAGAAGGCATATTCCATAATTTCACAATGTTTCTCTCCTCCTGTATCATATTTTGTGCATGTAATTTTTTATATATATCATTGAGTGACTATTTTCAGAAGCCATGGGAGAAGGGTTCAACAAGAGGGAACCCACTGAACCCTAAAACATATATGGTAATCCTGAAATTTTTGAAATTTTCCAAAGAAACAATTGGATAGGGTATTTTGAAATATTAAGAGTCTTTGATGATGATATAGCCTTAGAATTTTCACTTAATTTCCAGAATATTTAGGAACAGGAATATGTAACAGCAGCAAGGGGTTTATAGATTAGATTTAATGAAGAATTCATCCGCAGAATATCTAGCCTACCAATGGGCTTCTGTTGGGATAAGGAAGAAAGAAAAGAGGTCATTAATGCTAAAAAAATATTCATCCACCCATATTAAAGGCCTCGATAAAATAAAAATGGAATCAAAAGAGAAAGCCTCCCTCACCCTTGGTCAGAAGTGGTCTATCACATTATCAAGTATGTCACTTATGAGGGGAGGATGAGTGTAGTTTATGCCTATCATTTCAGAATCCTTAACCAACTAAGGCATTGCTACAATCAAGAACCAACCAACAACCTCAACCTCCTTACTTCCTCCTTCAATCCCTGAAGGAGATGAGTACCAACTTGGTGAAGAAGGAAAAACATGATTTCTTAGACCACCATGGACTCATAAAGATGATAGTGTTATGAGGAGAATATCCAATTTAAAAATTTCTCCATACCAAGGGTCTGAACATGAGATAAGGAGAATATGTTCATATGCGAACGAATCGTCATGAAAAATGTTCTCATATAGTCAAGGGAATTCTGACATCAATTCGAAAAAAACTAGCTATTTCTTATATTTCACAGAAGCATAATCAAGATCAAATTCTTGCAAAATAACAATCCACTTATTGTATTTCCCCCCTATGATACACCTGGTAAGGACCTATAGAAATGGATTGATATCCGCAACTATGGTATTTTTTCACAGTAAGATGTAATGCCATAATATTTGAACCGCATGTACAATGGCCAAGGCTAGCTTCTCTATGTGAGAGTATTTAAGCTCATGACCAACCAAGATTCGACTGAGATAGTAAACAATGTGCTCATGGATCTCATCATCCTCTTGAACTAGTGTCATACCAACTATCCCTTTGGACACAGCTATATAAAGAAAATAGTCTCTACTATAATCCGGGGGCTTCAGCAGAGGTGTCCATACCAAGGATTTCTTAAGAGAATCGAAGGATTCATAGGCTCTCTCATCCCATATAAACAGAGTGTCCTTATTCACAAGACACATGAAACCTTTATTTAAATTGGCATAGTTCACTATGAAATGACGTGGGAAGTTATTCTCCTCCTGTAAACATTGAATTTGTTGAATTTTGTGTAGGGGAGGAAACTAAAGTATTTCATGAACCTTCATAGGATCCACCATGATCCCATGCTCAGACACTATGAATCCTAAAAGACGACCAAACCTAACGCAGAAGATGCACTTGTGAGGGTTCAATCGAATGTGATAATAATAAAATCTCTCAAATACTAGTTGAAGGTGAGTTGAGTAATATATCGTCTTGCAAGAGTGAGCAGCGAGATCATCTAGGTAAGATTCAACGATATGATTAATAACATGAAATGCAAAGGTCATGGCACGTTAGAAGGTCGCTCCGATGTTTTTAAGGCCGAAAGACATTTTTTGGTATGCAAAGGTACCCCAAGGACAAATAAACTTTGTCTTGTGTTGATCCTTCAGTTTGATTTGAATTTGATTATACCCTGAAAATTCGTCCATAAAGGAAAAGACTATTCTTCCCACACACTCATTAAGAATCTGGTCAATGAAAGGAGTGGGGAAGTTATCTTTAGGACAGACCTTGTTTAGGTCTATAAAATCCATACACACACGGACGTTTCCTTGTTTTTTTAATCTATGGGAATGGGATTGGACACCCATTTGGTTAGGGGAACCAGGTAGATGAAAACAACATTAAGTAGCTTCTCTACTTCTGCTTTAATAGCGGGGGCCTTCCTAGGATTAACAACTCTAAGACATTACCGAACAAGTTTATCATTCAAATAGGTTTTAATTTCATGTTTGACAATGCTAGGGTTGATTCCTGACATATCTTCATATGACCAAGTGAATACACCCAGGAATTCCTTGAAGAGATCGGTGTAAATATGAATTTCTTCAAGCGAACAATCTACACTGATATATATGTTCTCGAATTTACAAGGGTTATGAGAGATGTCGATCACGACAATAGGATAAATATTCACCATGTTTCCTCTGGCATAACTTCCATGCGTATCTAATGGAACCACGGTGTGATCGACCATCTCACTCAAGGTAGATCTAAATTCATCATGTTCGATCTTAATAAGATCCGAGAGAAAATAGGATCGATGATGCATATCATCCCAAGTCCTTTCAGAACTAGACATGGACTATAATATGGCTTAATATGAAGGTAAAGTATCGTCAAGGAAATCATGTAAACAAGATTATTGAGCGGCCCATATGGGATCTAAAACTAGATCCACCTTGTCCGTCCTCAAGGAGGAAAGATCCAGGTCATCAGTAGCATCTAGAATATCTTGATACACAAATTCTGTTGCTGACAATGGCATTTCCATCCCAATGTCCGATTGACCTTCATACGACATAGTCAAGAAAGTTAGGGTCCAATGGTCATTGAAATACAAAGTACAGAAAGGAATGGACCTCATCGAGGACGAAGACTCACTAGAAATGGCATGAATATGGTGGATTGGTTCCATGAAATCAAAAATACCCATCAAGGAGGAATACATCCTAACACCAACATCCTCAGTTTCCTACTGAGAATTATCAATCACAAGGAACGAAGGTCCAACTGATGCACTAGGAATAACGTGCGTAAAGGAAAATTGATCAATCGTCATTATCTTCCCTTAGTAAGGAAAACATAAAGTGCAGAAAACTAACGACACGATGAATGTCATGGCATAAGTCCAACTACACCTTAGTAGTAAATTGTAGTCGAGAGGTACATCAACCACCTTGATGTCGACCTCCATAGTCTTTCCACCTAACTGGACCAGGAAAGTGGGAAGGATCATGTGGAGTCGAAATGAATGCCCAACAAATGCAGTCAACAGATTCATATATTGAGACACGGTCAAAGATAGAATGGCTTTCCAATAGGTTAGGGACATCACACATGTCACAACACCTTCATCAATTATAGTATGTTTGATGGTAATTTTTATGTAATCCACATGGATTTGAAAGGCCACATGGTAAGATAAGCGAGGCCTAATAACCATGACATTAAACTTGATAACCTTTGAGCCACATGGCTCTAGAGCTCCTAACAAATAACAAAGAGTTCCTCTGTGAAGGACATGTCTGGGGCACCTCCAAATCCGACATCGCACATGGGGTTCGGCCCAAATATTCAACAATTGAATAGTTTTGGGTGGCTCTAGCATTAGGATTGTGAGTAGATCACTTTAGTACTCCTTTTGAAATACTAGGTTGAGGTTTCGACTTATTGATATGAAAGGGTGTTTGCAAGGGAGGAGGAGGTTTTAGACCTATAATAGTATGTGAAGAATCATAATCACAAGATCGAGTGGCTACATCAATCTAAGACTTAACCATATTGATTCATATATGGCCACCTTCATGTGCCAAGGGGTTTTGATTCCCACTCGATTCATTTCTGGTGTTGGAGGTCCCCGACACCATATGCTAATTATGTGGAAACCAATTTGTCAGCACAATGGGTGGCTACGATAAGAGCCTTGAGGCTTCCTCTTTGGGTAAGGTGATCATCTTTACAAAGTTTACAGGGAAAATTCACCTTCCGCTTCTCTTTCTTTCCCTCGCCAACATTATTATTTGATTTATCATTATTATTGTTATCCTTGGCTTTATTATTATTTTTCCCACCCTTACGGTTATTACCTTATCCTTTCTTCTTAGTCCCTCCTAGTTGATTGTTACCATTTGGGTTAGACGACAACTATACATAATACACATCCACTGACTGGGTGGTGGTGGAGGACGAAGCCAAATATTTCCCTACTACATGTTGGCTTAGAGACAAATATTTCAACTGGTTCTTCACCAAGTCTGTAGTCTTAGCATGCCATCAGCATAAGGCCCGAGATTTTTTCGAGGATCACAGCTTGACCATGGTCCTTCAAGGAGAATTTCATAAAGAATCCAATATTGAGTGTATATAAGGTCCAATTACTGGGATTTGAAGATGGTTTCTTCCTTAGACGTTACTTCGAATGTAGAAACATCCTTCAAAATATAAGGCAATAAAGACTTAAGAAACCATTCCAAAAAAATCTCTAGAGGAATGTAGGATTTAATCAACCTCTTTTGTCTGTGCCACTCTTGGATATGATCGGAGATATGTGTGTCTTTATCTTGGTGAAGGTTTGAAAAAATTTCTAAGTCGACATCGTAACGAGTCGTAATTGGAAGTGATTGAGAAAAAACAATACCATATGATTGAAAGTTCCATATGTTCCCCCAGGTAGCTCAATGTACCACTTCACAACGACCCCCATGAGGGTGTGTTGAAATAGCCTCAAACAAATAGAATCTTCATTTAGGGAGTTAGATGAACAACAATGATGAAAATTAGTCACATGATCACGCGTGTCCTCACTAGTCTTGCCCTCAAATTTGGGAATGTCTAAAGGAAGCTTGGTGGGGATGGGAGGCCATGAAAGATCATGACACACAAGATCATTCATTAAATTCAACAAATATGGAAGATTTAGGGTGGCCAGAAAAGTGAGTCGAGGTTGCAGTGTCTGAGCCCATGCTCCCAGGAAAGATTGGGATTGATGGATTGCATACCATCCAGGTTTCTAGGATATACCATGGCCCTGTCCGGTAGGATAATATCCTCCTCCAAACTGATTCATTAAAGGTTGTAAGGGCACCATACCCTCGAAAGAAACATGATAAGGATTATATACGTTTCCCCAGGATGAAGGAAATTTGTGTTGGGGGTTTCCCATACTATGAAATTGAATCCCTCCAGATGGAAATCCAAAGGATAGAGGGGGATTCACCATAATAAATGAATTCGTCAGAATCGACGTGGAGGAAGAGGGAATGACAGATGGAATATAGAAAGTAAACTAGTTTCCCATTTGAGAACTCCATCTCGGAGCACTAAAGCTAGGATTAGGCCCAGAGGAAAGAGGATTCCAACCTCCAACCATAGGATTCACTTGGGAAATATGACCTCCACCAAACGATAAAGGAACATAAGGAGGCGTCGTTCCCCCCAAACCACAAACTAGGATTCATATTTCCCGTTGAAATGGATGATGAGAGTGGTGACGTCATGTCGGGCATACCAAAAGAAAAATGATTAGAGGCCAAAGGTATTGACTGAGAATCATGATTGAGCATATCAAAAATCAATCCAAAAGGGTTCGTTCATGTGGGTCGAGTAGAGCTCATGGGTTGGAAAACACTAGATGACGGAGCCTCTGACACCCACACCATTGAGGATGAGGGATTTGAGGGGACCCCACTCATCATAGAAGACAAGGGATTTGAATGACTTTCTAAGACGTTCATATCTGAATCAATACTCATAGTTGGATGATCACAAGTCTGGGAGGAGAAGATATATGTACCATGCTTATTAAATCTATGTCTTTTAGAAGGCGGCTTTGGTAAAGGATCAAGACATGGTGGTAACTTTAACAGACGAAGAGACCAGTGAGGAGGTTATTCTTGCTCCACGATGACTCATAAATCGAGATATTTATACAAAATCATAAGTCTAACTAATAATCAAAGAGAACACCAAAATAAAACAAAAGGATAATGCACACAAACAGGATATAGTGGTTGAAAGGGGCCTCTTGAACTAAATTAGGTATGCCTCGCCCAAGAGGATCCTGAGACTCTGTAACAATAGAGTGGAGGTGGCATAATCAATTATAAGGACCCTCATAGGCTTCACAATGCAGTCAATCAGACCCCTCCGGAGAGGAAATCCTCCATAAAGTTTGTGTGTTGTCCGACCCTTATCTGACTTAGGGTACCTATATAATAACCTTTACAAGTAACCTATGTGGCTACCTATGTAAAGAAACTAGAGTCACCACGATATAACCAATGCACATGGGATAAGTCGTAAGTCTGGTCCACCATATAGGAAGGGTAGCAAAGCCCAAAATCTCAAAATCATCGCCTCTCACAGAGGTAAAGGCACTGGCAAGACCCCCAAATATGAATAGAACCCTAGAAATGTCTCTAACACTAGGAAGGTATTAGATGGATATCTCTACAACCAACTTTGCACGACATCGTGCTTAACTCCAGTGTGAGTGGAGCCTTCTGACCTAACCAATTACATAAGGGGTTTCACCAGTCCCTAGTCAGAAATAGACGTTGAGTTTACTAGCCTTAGAGAAGTTTACTCACAAACTCCTATTCCAAGGCCCTAGGTCCTATACTTGTTTGTGTACCCTAAAAAAATAAAATCATTTCTAATGAATTTAAATTATCCAGCGTTATTTTAATGGCTTCTTCTTAATCAAGAGGTGCGATCGTGAAACTTATATTATTACTACTCAACATATAAAAATAAGAAAATACAAAAACACTACTAAGTACTAGTCTTGAATTTCAAAGAGATGGTATGCTTCTAAATGCAATCTTTCCAAGTGCAATCTCTACAATTTCAATGAAGGGCAATCTTTCCAAATGCATCAAAATCAATGAAAAGTAATCAAAAATGAAAATGCCATAAGTACAATGCAAGTAAGAAAATATTTTTTTATTTTCGATATAATCAAAATAAAATGAAAGGACTGAATAACAACCTCACAACCAGGCCCCATTGTAAGCAAAATGAGACAAGCCAAGAAGGATACCAAGAAGCAACTACTCAGACCAGTACGCAAGGACAACCAATGAGAAAGATGACAAGAAAGGAGTTCGCCCAAAAATTCAACAATAAAAAGGCTTCCTATCACTTTGTAGCCACTTAACAATCATAATAGGGACCCAAGAAGACTCATCAACCAACAAAACTCACCCAACAAACACCAAAATTAGCCAGCCAGACTTAATAGATGATGTACATGACTATTTAGGAAACAAGTGCGTATATATGCTCCCCAAAGGCAGACAACTCGCATATGTACGCATATGTCAAGGGAAAAACTGTGTATACTAGGAAAAACACTTTCAAAGCAACGGTTAAGCCAAGAAACTCATATGCAAGGAAAAATTACAGGTTGTCAAGCAACATGAAACAAGGAAACTCAGGCAAACAAAGAGAAAATCAAGGAGAAAAACACTCAATACCCCAAAAAAGGAGATCTCCCCAATGGACTCACCAATTATGTTACAAGGAAAATCTCTCTATGACTAGGAGAAAACCACAACAGACGGAATGACACCCAAAATTCAACTCTAATCTCAAGTATGTTGTATAAATTAACAAGACAAGGATAATATCCTACCTCGTCTAGACGTTCGAGGAAGACCACCATTGAGCACGTGACCCAAATCTTTATACCCGCAACTTATCCTCAACAACCAAGATACACAATCATATGGTGATAATATATGATTACAACATATAAATTAGCAAAATCCATTAACATACATGAAAAATATGCCCATGGAAAGTAATTCAAATATTTGCAAGAAATTAGTTGGATGAGAAAAGAGTATTTCTATTAAAGTAAGCAACATAAGTACATAGGTGACAAACTTTTGTAATGACACATCGGAACCGAGAAACTAAGTCCCTCTAGTTGGGCCTCCACCACTTCAATCCTCCAGAAGCTCATTTATAAGAGTTAATGAGGTTCTCCATCACAAAGTAGGAAGAGATTGGGGGATGAACACAAGAATTTTAGGCTTTCAAGGACAAAGGGATGCAAACTCATTATGAAGAGAAATTTCTCCAGAGTGTCTTTGCTCTCAATGTTGAAATATCGATTAGGCTTGGATATGGCTCAATTTATAGCCTCCAAATGGAACTGAAGGGCTGATTCGAACCATTTCTAGTATATGGAAGGTCAAGGATCATGGATCTCATGACATGGCATGGAAACCCAACATAAGTTTTAATTTTTGAGCACCAAACCTGATGTACGCGGGCTGTAGTGGAGCAACATGTGTACACACTTGTTGTATAACTAATAGGGCATGTATATGTACAAAAAATTGCATTTTTGTCTTTGGACTGAACAAAAAAAGGGGACTTCAAGTCTATAGAGGGAAATGGAAGGCCATCCAAGCAATCTCCATGGAGTGAGGAAAAATTTGTTGTAACAGATAGTATCAGATGTCTTAAGGAATATGGAACACATATTTTTGTGGGAAAGCTTTGTAGATATGAACAAGCAATCATTTTTGTAGGTACAATAAAAAATGAGATAGAAAATCCAAGAGAAAGAAGAAGAAGAGAAGGTTTATAAACCCAAGAAAACATGCAGACCAAGGTCCTCAAGACATCAAAAAAAGAAGAAACTAAAAGTAGAAAAAGAGGAAAAGGAAGTGGTTGACACCTTAACAACATTAAGAACCCCATCTATCATCCCATTGAATATCACAAGTGCTTAACCTATTCAACATAAAAGAAGGAGGTCCTACAGGATCGAAAAAATTCAAAAGCAGGGGTTTCCAAAGTTGATTACTCCCCTCTCCACTCCAATCAAAATTGAGGAAATAAAGGAATACCCTAGTCCACAAAATATGTATAAATCTAAAGGAAAACACCTCAAGGAGAAACTTCAACCCCAAAATAAAAATCCATTGACAATAGAAGGGACTTCCAAGACTAAGACACCAGTAGAACAACTCCTTTATGCCACCCTATTGAAACTAGAGAAATCCAAGGTTGAAGCCATAAAGTCGAAAAGAATGGAAAAAAGCAACAAAGTAAAGAAAAAGGAAGAGGCCCCTGAAGAAATGGAAAGACAACTTCATCACCTTCAAGATAAATTTCAAATAATGACCATG
The DNA here is from genome assembly GCA_032191745.1 of Picea mariana. NCBI lineage: Eukaryota > Viridiplantae > Streptophyta > Pinopsida > Pinales > Pinaceae > Picea > Picea mariana. The sequence goes on along the minus strand of JASDQU010106505.1, from coordinate 73,905 downwards.
CAGAAGGTGGAATATAGTCAAAATCTCAAGGTCGAAAATAAGAAATTAAAACAAAGACTGGATGAAGCTAAGAGGGAGTTGGTTGTCAAAAATGAAAGAATATGGATCATGGAAGCTTCCATGGATACCATAACCAAATTATCCCTGGAGATGTTAGAATGTAGACAATATTCTAGAGTATATTTCTTGTTCCTCAAGGAGAAATTGCATAAGAATCAAATTGTAAGTCTATCCCAACAAGTGAGATATAACCTAGACATACCTAAGGATTTCACGGATGTGTATCAAAACTACAACATGGATGAGAAGGAAATGATGTGTGAGTTATACTTACATAATATCGTCCTCCCACACCCCTACAAATGAAACCCAAATCCATATGTAGTGGATGTTCAAATTATGGCTCTTGCATCTTGGTTGAGACATGAAGAAATGAGGGTAGCTGAGTTGAAGAGGTATAAGGAAGATGAACTCGACAGTCCCCTGTGGATTAGAGATGAAGCATCAAATTCATGATAAGTCATATATAGTCATAGCATTCTTTCCATAGGCAAGGGGATAATTTCAATCTGAGCACCCAAATAGGTGGAAGCAATGGCACACCAAGAGGACACCTTAAGGCTCTTGGGCGAGGAAGCAACATAAGCTTTCCATAGAAGGTAGCACTCCTTTCCTCACAATACACAAGTAAGAGAACCTCAATCATCAAATGATTTACAGATTTCCTTCCTCATAACACGTTGGTACCAGGATATCATGAGAAAACTGAAGACCAAGTGGATTGGGATAAGAATGAACCCCCCTCTCCTCCTTCTTTTTGCACCAATGGATTATTTCAATAGAGAAAAAGAAGAGGCAGAGTGGGAAGAGATAGTAAATACCAAGGGATACCATGAAAAACAATCAATCACCAGGCACATATCATGGGATGTTAGGAAGGAGCATAGTGAGCAACATGATAGTAGGTAGTAGCAAGATGTTGGGAAACAACAATAGGACATTGAGAAACAACCTAACAATGGACATAAATTCAATGGACAACAACAACAACAACGGTGAGAGAAGGAAGGCAATTTTGTTGCACAAGGATGTGCAATATTTTCAGTTGGGTGGTAATGATGGGCCTCAACATTGCATATCTAGAAGGCCCATCATAGACACGTTTTGACCTCAATATACCTAATAATTTTCTTTAAATTGACCATATTTAATATTAGTTATGGGTATTTTTTCATGTTTCTTAAATGAATGGTTTTGAATATGGAACTTTGTGAGTAATGGTACTTTTTTTATCTAATATTCATGGTAACATATGTGTGTAGCATTAATCAAGCAATTTGAACTCCCCTTAAGAAGAGGAAGGTCCCAAGAATTAAGGGGCCTTGTACCCCGCCTACCTCTAGGAGCGATGCTAGTATATTGATGACTACTCCTTGCAGACTAAAGCTCAAAAATATGAAGATATTGAGGAAGGATGGGATGCCCCCTTTTTACCTCCTTGATCCAAGGGAAGAGGTCAAGTTCCAAATTGTATAAATAGGCCTCTAGTGTAGAAATTAAAGGGAAGAAGATCAAAAATATGAATATTGTATTAGTTTTTGCTGAAGAAATATTTTTGAGACTTGGAGCTATACCCATTATGCACAATTAATATTAATTAATAAAAATACCTTTGTTCCTATCTTATTAGAGTTTTTAGAGGATCCTTGTTTTGCTTGGGTAGGGCCCACTCAAGATGGCTCAAGGACCCTGTTTTCTTTCATGTTAGTGTGTTATAAATCAATTTTTTTATTTCTCTTAAAGGATTTGATAGTTATGCTTATAAATATCTAACTTTTGTTTAGATGGTTAGCAACTATAATTTTCAGTAGGTTTTCCTGTAGAAATGGTTGGAAGTCCATTGGGATGCTCAATGGCATATTTGCAGGGCTACAAACCTTGCTTGCATCTCATTGCATCTTAATCTATCTTTGTCCATTTTTTGGAAGCTTTTTTACAAGTTCTTTAGGAATATTTTCATTATCTTGTAGAAGTTTCTTGTAGAACTGTTACAGTGCCTATAGAATTGTCACAGTTCCTATATAAAATTCTTGTAGGATAGTTTTAGCTAAAGTTTCTTGAATTTCTTACCTATCTTTTCATGAAGTTAGCATTATTTAATACGATAACAAAACAAATTGATATTGGATCAAGGGTTAAGTGTAATTAGGTTCATTTACTCCATGCAATAGTCCATCCTTTTCCATGCAATTTTGTTTCATGAAACAAAAWTAGTTTCYCTTCTTTGCAATSATTTTGATTTCTTCTKACAACTCAATGTGTTTCCTTTCATGCAATTAGACTAAATTTMTTTATTGCATATAGATTAGTTGCTCTCTTCATTTGGTGTGCTTCCATTCATACAAGTAGCTTAATTTTTTCATGCAATTCAAATTCCCATGCACAAGTTACAATCAGATTTCATGCATTAAACCCCTTGACTAGTTCAGACCTAGGTTGTTGTCAGTGCACTCTACATATACTTTGCACATCACCTCTAAAGTTTGTACAATCCCTGGGTTGACAACTAATGTAAAAATATAAGGAAATAATAGCATTATTGTTGCTATTCCAGGGCCCGCCATTATTTTTGTGTCTTAAATCTATCCCTAGGATGGTTTGAGGAATTGTTGCTTGAACCTGTTTTCTTTTCTTATGAGTTGCATTATGTGATGATTCATGCCTGATTTGATTTTGATTGTTTCTTTGATCTTTGATCCTTACTTTGATCTTATGTTTTCACCTCACTTGGTTTCCTTGAAGGATTGTCTTTGTCATATAAGGTGGTGAAGGTAAGCTTGCATTTGTTAAAATCATGGAGGCTTATGAGATTAAAGCTAACTATTTTTGTTCTTGGAAATGATGTGATCCGGGCCTATGATAATATGCCAATAAACAAATTCTCACAAAATGATTTTTGAATTTTCAATATTGAATATGAGTTTTTTTGCATCATAAAAAATGTCACATTTGTTGGAAGATTGTTTGTTGTCATTGATGTCTAACCTAGTCATGGGTTTTGGACCGCAATATTGATAAAGGTAATTGGACATGAAGGAAAATACACATGCATATACCACACCCATGAATGGATAGTATACATCATGTTGTTTCCGGCAGTATATGGCACATCACGTGGATCCTCATGGTTGAGGAGAAATGAATTTTTGAAGATGACAAAGTGAATTGAAGAAGGAAGTACATGTAGGCCTTGAAGATAATTAAAGAAAAGAATTACAAAATAAGAAAATGTCAGGTCGGCCCTAATGTTAAAATGAAGTGACATAAATAGTATAAATAAACATCATTATACATTCATTTTGATACAAGTCGAATTTAAGAGGAAATAAGAAGTAAAGAAGGCCGGATTTCAAGGGAGGATGAAGTCTTTTGGTGATGTGTTCTAAGGTATGTTAGTTTCAAGTCATCTTACCATTTTTTCTATAACTTGTCTTCTAGAACGATTCAGATGGTGAAATCACTATGGTATTGATAAGACATATCAAGGTACCTCTGGTAAAAATTTCAGGTCTTGATTCGCTATAATTATGGAGATACACTCTATGGAAGATAGGGTTTGTGACCAGTCCTGAAGCTAGTCAATAAACAGGTTTTCCAGGTAAAATAGTCATAAATTCTTCATAGGGAATCCAAATTACGTGGGACAAATTTCATTGGAAAGAGTACAGACTGTAGTTTCTTGTGTGTGAGTTTTAGAATCGGATGTTAAATATTGAGCGCGGGGAATCATGTACAAGTTCGGTCTTTTGAATAGACCAGAATTGAATAAAGTCTGCCATTCTTTCTATAACTTCTTTTTGGGGAGGATTCAAGGAGTGAAACTTGGAGGAGTTTCAGAGAATACATTGAGTAATATTATATACAAGATCAAAGTACTCTAAGAATTGAAGAATTGCATAAATTGAAGAAGTCTCAGGAAGCATTATCAGGTTCTATGTGATGATTGGTTGATGGTGATGATTTAATGTAAAGTTTTATTATCTCTCATATATTCTTGGGTGGAAGGAAGGGGAAAGGAAGGAGAATTCAACTCTCTCTTGATATTGGAGGATTGTATCTTCCTCTTTACATTTGGAAGCTGTAGCTACCTTTGGAAGTCATTACTTCCCTTGAACAATAACTATTGATTATTTCTCATATATTGTGCATGGTGTATTGTGGTGTATTGGTGTAACTCTTATACTATTGTTCATTTCTCATTGGATATAGTTGAATGTTTAAGTTGAAAAAGGTTTTAAATTGTACTTGATATTAATTCACCACCCCCCTCTCAATATCAACATTTGGTATCAAAGCAGGTTACCTT
>JASDQU010106505.1:35525-58670 GCA_032191745.1 Picea mariana | reverse complement strand
TTGTAGCTAAGGCAACCAGTACTCTAATTGTATTCAATTTAGCTACTGGTGCAAAAGTATCTTCATAATCAATTCCCTCCTTTTGTGAATATCCTTTTGCAATTAATCTTTCCTTATATTTGTCAATGCTACCATATGCTTTAAATTTAGATTTATACAACCATTTGCTTCCAATAGGGACTTTGTTTTGAGGCAGCTCAACTAATTCCCATGTTTGATTTTTCATAAGAGAATCATATTCATCATTCATAGCATTTCTCCATACTTTATGTTCTTTAGCTTGATCATAGTTTACAGGTTCTACAACATTCATGACATGAGACATCAATGCATAGTCTCTATACCTTATAGGTGGTTGAGTTTGTCATGATGACCTTCTTGGTCCTTCACTGCTTTCATCTCGTCTTCGTCTCTATGGTGACTCTTCTCCAATTGATGTATCCTGACTGCTTGAAGTGTCCATACTACTTTCATTATGTTCTTGAACCTGTACCTGTACCTGTTCATGTTCCTGTTTAACCATTGCATCTATTTTGACATGTTTATCACTATCATTATGCCAAGCATCTGCATCATACATTGTATCAACTTTATTTGCATTCTCATGAAACATCACATCNATCTCTACTTGCAAACAATTTATGTGAACTGGGATCAAACAATTTGTATGCTTTTTGATCACTACAATACCCAATAAAAACACACTTGATTGACTTTGCATCAAGTTTCCTTCTCTCATCCTTTGGAATATGTGCAAAGGCAGTGGATCCAAATACTGTTAAATGACTAACATCAGGTTTATAACCATAAAGAATCTCAAAAGGAGTTTGGAAATCTAATTTCTTAGTTGGACTACGATTCTTTAAATAAACAACAGTGTTGATGGCTTCTGCCCAAAAACCATTAGAAATGTTTTTACCTCGAAGCATACTGCAAGCACACTCCGCCAGTGTTTTGTTCCACTTCTCAACAACACCATTTTTCTGAGGTGTATGAGGTACTGTAAACTTTTGTTGGATCCCATGAAATTTACAGTAACTTTTAAATGCACCTGATGTATATTCACCACCCTGATCAGATTTGAGAACGTTAACACATTTTCCTGTTTGTTTTTCAGTCATAGTTTTGAATTCTTTGAAGTACTCAAATACATCACTTTTACTCCTTATGAAATAGACCCATGTATATCTAGATCTATCATCAACAAAAATAAGAAAGTAGGAAGCACCACCAAGTGACCTAGTTTGCATAGGTCCACATACATCAATATGAATTAATTCAAGAATGTCAGTTTGTCTTTTCTCTGTATGAATAGGAAACTCCTCTCTATGTTGTTTACCAAGTGCACATGCTTCAGATGGAAATTGATCATTCTTCATAGCAGGAAGACCTTCTACCATAGTTTTTCGTTGTAACAACATCAAATCATTGTAATTTAGGTGTCCATACCTGTGGTTCCATAACTCTTCTGTTGACATTGTCGTGGATGTCAATGCAACATGACGCTTCAATGTCACATCCAATTTATACAATCCACCAACCCTGGTACCTGTGGAAACAACCCTGTAGTGATTCTGGACATCTTTCACAACACACCTCAACTTACCAAATTCCACCTTTAGATTATTATCAGTGATAGTTGAAACATATATCAAATTCTTTTTAATACCAGGAACATACATCACATTATGAATCTGTCTCAATTGTCCATTAGGTAAGTTCACACTTATTACTCCATAGCCTTGGACCTTATGTGATCTGTTATCTCCTAGGTAAATGTGCGTGCCATCAGTTTTCTCATAATATTCATCATACCATTCTTTATTACAAGTCATATGAGTTGATGCACCAGAATCTATGAACCAAGCAATCTCATCATCAGTTTCAGCAGACAATGTAGCTTCAGAAATAAACAATTTAAGATTTTTAAATCCATCATTAACTGAAGTGTCTCTATTCACAAAATTTCCATTATGCCTTCTATGCTCTGATTTGATTCATGATTCTTTCTTCTATAGCAATCTTTAGCGAGATGTCCAGGTTTTCCACAATAATCACATTCAATATTTCTCTTTACATAAGAATCGGGACGTGTCATACCTTTCTTCTTTGCTTGAAACCGACCTCTGTTCTTGTCCCATGGTTTCCCACGGTATGATCTTTTGCCTCTTGCAATTAATGCCAAATCTGAGCCACTTGAATCTAGATCAAAATTATTCATTCTCTCTTCCTCTTGAAGAAGAATACCAACCAATTCATCAAATGTAGGAGGCGTTTGTCTCGCTGAGAGTGATGAAATAGAGACTTTATAGTCTTGGACTAAACCCTTCAAAGCAACAGTTACTAAATCACTACTAGAAATTTTTTCACCAATGTCACCCAACTTATCACTTAAATCTTTAATTCTGGAAACAAAATTGCTTATGATTTTATTGGCTTCCATTTTAATAGATAGTAGCTTAGTCTTTAAAAATAAAATGTGGTTTGCATTGGAAGTTTCGAACAAACCTTTCAGGACGTCCCAAGTATCTTTGGAAGTTTTACAGTCCCTTATATGATGAATGATGTTGTCCTTTACGGACATGCGCAACAACATTTTCGCTTTCATCTCTCGCCTATCCCAATCTAGAATCAAGGCAACAACAGTTGGTTTGGGCTCATCACCTTTGACAATCGTCCATAGACTATATGCCTCGAGAATGGTGGTCAGCTTAAACTTCTAGTTTCCATAGTTTTCGCCATTAATCTTGGTGGATTCATTCAAATAAGAATCATCAGGGGGATTCACCATATTCTCTAACAAATAATTCAATGCTATTTAAATTTGCACAAAATGGAGATAGCAGCTATCTCCAGTGAAAATACTCAAACAAATACTCAACAGGGATCTCCAGTGAGTGCTAAAGAGAATGCAAACTCTAGCCACATAAAAATACCAGATAGCTATTTAAACAATCATCAAAGTACCAGATCGTGAGCTATCAGGTGGAGAAACAACAAGAACAATAGGGTAGCAAACCTATGTTGTAGCGTTCTCTACTCGAATTGAAAGCGACAAGCTCCTGTACGCGCGCTCACTCTACGTAGCTCTTCACGCGGACTCAACCTTCTGTGGCCCACACTACTCCCAATGACCCATCGATAACTGATTTGGTTGAGGCTGGCAACGACTCTCCAAACCGCGCGCACACGAATTGAAGGTGACAACGTCCTCCCTTAGATATGGGAGTGAATATGAGAAATGACAGCCCGTGAAGGTGACAATGCCCGTGGTATCCCTATTGCAAGGAAGCCCAACAATCCAAGAAGGGTATTTGTCCGATACAAGGCAACATATCTGAACCGAATGGCATCAACATATCTCCTTTACTAATGTCAACGACCTCCTTCACTAAATCGGGCAACTACGGCTCCTTCCAGCGCCAACAACAACGATCGGCTCCTCCCAGTCGATGGCTCTGATACCATATAAATGAAAAATGAAGGAACACGACACACTAGTAAGACGAAGCTCACACATCTTGTATTAAGGAGAGAAAACAATTACATATATAGTTTATGAGAGGATTAGATCTTACTCCTATCTAATCAGATCTCAAACAACCTACAACCTCAATCTGCATACTAATAAAACAAACTCACAACAATATTCTATTTTAATAAGTTTCTAAACGTATCTTCATTATTCTAACACTTCAAGGGATGAGGATTTGGAAGTATAAAGATTATTTCAAACCATCTCACTATTTACTAAACAGAATGTTAGTTTCAAGTAATTAAATTTCACTTCACATTCAATGAAAAAGAATAACACGAAAGAATATGAAAAAGAATAACACGGAAGAATAAAGGCACTCTTTAAAATTTAAAAATTATTTAACTTTTTAGCTTTTACATGGCCTCTCCAATTAACAAGGATGCACTCTTGGAATTTGCCTTGCGCCTTTTTCTGTCCAATTAATTGTTTTGACACTAAGAATTTGGATACTCTTCATCACTTAATGTTATAATTGTTTTTAAGCTAAGAATTTGGATATTCTTCATGACTTAATGTTATGCTAAATATAAATATTGTACTTTTATAATAAAATTTTGTTAAAATATTTAATATTTAATAATAAAGTTTTATTAAAAAAATACATAGGAGAGAAGGTTTTAGATTATAAAAATTATAAGGATTTAAATTTTCAAATTAAAATAAATAAAATATATTTTAAATACTTCTTAAAAAATTTTAAATTATTTTTTAGTTGATATATATTATTAATGAAAATGAAATAATGATGATAGTTAATATTTAGTGCGATAAAATTTAATTTAATTAATAAAAACTTATGTTCTAAGACTTTTGCGACCATTGTTTTGTTCAGAGAGTTCTTTCGGATCCATCGCATAGGTTTTATGTTTTTCGACGTTTCGGACCAAACTAGTGTGGTCCATCATCAAGATGATGGACCACACTAGTTTGGTCCGAAACGTCGAAAAACATAATAAAAACTTAATTTATTTTAAATTCATATTTCTATACTTAAAATAAAATAAGGGATTGTTAAAATTTTTAAAACTTTAATAAAATACAAAACCTAAAATTCACTTAGTCATTTGAAAAGTCGCCATAGCAACCTAAAAAGTCTAAAAACCAATTATAAAAATTCTAAAAACCAAATTTAATAGTGACTAGTGAAGGATATATATTGAAGGATATATATCTTTAACTATTGTTATTACTGCCATGGCCATAACATAAGAAATTATGACTCATGGAATATTAAATCTAGAGGACTGTTAAGAATATAATAATATTAAAACCCAAAGTAGAAGAATTGCTTACAAGGGTGAAAGGTAGTAATGAATTTGACTTGATATTTTTGGAGAGCTGAGCTTAGGGTTGGCACAGATTAGGGTTTCTACACACTGTATGCATTGCCTACGGCGACATCAATCCCCTCTCTGCACAAAACACCACAACATTGTACCTGCATTCTTGGTCGGCACTGTTCGCGCAGTATGACCTTAGATGGAGGGGTGAAAAACCCCTCATACAGGAATGTGGTGGCAAACGAGATGGATGGCGTTAGAGCCAGGTGACTCTCCTTTGAACCACCGTCGCACCTTAGAGAGCACTTGCTACAAAAAGAACATAGCAATGGAAAAAGCATGGATATGGAAGTCGAGTCGTCACATCCAAAGGCATATCGAAACTGGGTACCAGGTAAATGCATACCACAAGTGCCAATATCACTGAAATACGTAATAAAATCCAAAAGGGTAGGATAACACATGGAGTTTATGAAAGGCCATGCTCTGATTGGAAATTTTTTAGGGATCTAGCCATTCGAGAGGGATCTCATAAAGTCGATCAAACATTGGTGGAACCCGAAAGGGGACTATGAACTGCAAATAAGCTCCAAAGGCTTCTTCACAATCATATTCTACAGCTTGGAGGACAAGGACAAGGTTTTTGAAAATCATCCATACTTCTACAACTCGACGGGGATTTATTTGCGATTCTGGACAGATCGATTCAACCTGAAGAAGGAGGACTTTGACTGCACCCCAGTATGGATCCACCTGTATTCCCTCCCCTAGGAGTTATGGCTAGAGGAAATCCTAATAGGCATAGACAACACACTGGGAAGATATGTCAAATCTTCAGAGGCCACGAAGTAGATAAAATACACATCCTATGCTCGAATCTGTATTTACATGAACATATCAAAAGCCCCCCTAGGATTAGTGACCATAGAATATCAGGACAAAGAATGGGCATAGACCGTAGACTATGAGAACATCCCCTTCAGATGTCGGAAATGCCATGAACATGGGAATCTCTTCAGAGACTACCTCCTCAATGCACCAACACAACCAACAACAGAGGAAACACAACAAGATGGGTTCACCCAGGTACAAGGGAACAAAAAGCATGCAACAAAAAAAACAATGCAAATGGGTAAGAAGCAAATCCCAACCCAAAACTCCTTTGACACCCTCAACAAGTTACCAGACATAGAGGAGGTGGAAAACCCTCAGAAAAAAAAAAGCACCGGGTAAAGGAACATGTAAGGAAAAGCAAGCCTTTGAGCCAATTTTAGAGCAGATCCCAGGCTAGAATCCCCAAACTTATGTTAAAACAGTAGCAACCCTAGACCAAGATGATGGCGACATCATAATGCATATAGATGAAAAGGAAATCACATACATTGACCTAGATAAGCTAGAGGATGCCTTCAACCGCAAAGAACTACAATCCATTCCGGTAGAACAACTCAAAAAATTCCATAAAGTCTTCATCGACTCCACTGCAGGATCCACCTCATGACTTGGTGTACAACTGGAGCCTGACCCAGATCCCAAGCGAAACCAGAAAGAGAGCAAGAGAAGAGGTCATAAGACTGCACAACAACTAATCAAAGAGGTAGGCAATTTCATGATCAACTCAGGGAAAATACAATGCCTCTCTAAAGGATTTTTCCACCCCCCTTGCAGTTAATTATGATGATGATCATCACTTGGAATATTAGAGGTCTCAATGGAAGACCCAAACAAAGGATTATTCGAAACTGTGTTAAATTAGAAAACTCAGATATCTTATTACTTCAAGAAACAAAAAGTGCAGGTAGTATCGTAGAAGAAACCTTCAGAAGGTGTTGGAGGCATTGCAACTTCACCTATACCGACTCTAAAGGAGTAGCTAGGGGATTAGCCATTATCTCGAAGCCAACCACCATTATCCTGGAACCTTCCTTTTCAATGGTGGGAACGCTTAAAACTAAGTATATATTCATAGGGTCAAGCAAAGAAGGCCTCATAACAAATGCTTATGATCCTCTGATCAACTAGGAAAAAGATCACTTCATCGACATTTTGGCCTACACCAATACTCTTCGAGGAAAAGATCGGTGGATATTGGGAGGAGACTTCAACATCATCCTCACCCTAGAGGGAAAAAGTGGTGGCACAAAATGCCTGGTACAATACAAAAACAAGTTTCGACACCTCATAGACAACCTTAACCTAATAGATGCAGAGACCATAAATGCCCCCTACACTTGGACTAACAAGTTCACAAGGACTCAAGACATTTCAAGTCACCTAGATCAATTTCTAATTTCAGGGAACATAATGCTTGAAGGCGCATTTATTAAAGAAGACATACTACCCAAGGCCGACTCAGACCATTGGCCAGTCCAGCTCTGGGTGGAAACCGTGGCAACTCCAAAGTTCAAACCCTTTCACTTTGAGAAATTCTGGCTAACCCACTCAGGCTTCTTGGAAATCTCCCGAACCTGGTGGGCCAATGTAGAAATTGAGCATGGAATGGGAATGTACAAATTCTAATAGTGCCTGAATAATTTCAAACAACAACGGATTGGAACAAACACATTTTTGGGGACATCTTTCTTGAAAAAAAATCCCTAGAATAACGTATAGAGAAGGTACAACGAGAGTCCATGGTCTCAGGCTACTCGGAAGCCTTGCTACATGAGGAAACCACCTTGAAGAAGAAACTCAAGGAAAGACTCAAACATGAGGAGATCGTTTGGAGGAAAAAATCCCGTGTTCAATGGCTTAAGGAGGGGGAAAAAACACAAATTTCTTCCACCACTCCATGATCCACATAAGGCACATCAATCACATAACAAAGCTTGAGGACTCACATGGTAACACTCTTATGGACCATGCAAACATAGAAGAGGAATTGGTAAGATACTACAAATAACTTCTCTTAGAACCCCCTCTGGACAGGACACCAGCCATTAGAGGAATCACTCAGCATATCCCCACCCTCATCACCACAGAGAAGAATGTTTCCCTCATGAGACTGAACACACAAGATGAAGTGGACTAGGTTATTAAGAAGATGCTACTAGGAAAAACCCCAGGGTCGGGTGGCTTCACCATGGATTTATTCCATTAATGTTCGTCGATGGTCCGCGAAGAAGATTGTTCACTGGTGGAGGAATACATAACCTCAAAGTAGGTACTCTCATCTCTTAATACCACTTTTCTCACTCTGATCCCCAAAGAAGAGTGTGTTACCAATCCAAAGTAGTTTCGGTCAATTGCACTATGTAATGTCATATACAAGATCATAACCAAAGTCATAACACTTAGGCTCAAACCTATACTCCCTTGCATCATCTCCAAGGAACATTCAGGTTATGTGGAGGCATGACACATCATGGACAGCGTAATCCTGGTGCATGAAATCATCCACTCGCTCAAGACTACCCGCACACCAGGTATGCTCATAAAACTTGATCTTTCTAAATTTTTTGACAAACTAAGATGGAATTGCATCTACTCAATCCTCTTAGCCTTTGTGTTCAACTTAGATTGGATAGACTGGATCATGAAACTAACCTCTTCTGTATTTTTCTCCATCCCATTTAATGGGGTCCCCTCTAAGCCCTTCTCCCCTTCATGAGGCATATGCCAAGGAGATCCACTCTCACCTTTCTTCTTTGTGATCATGGAGGAAGTATTGGGGAGGTATCTTTCCGCCTCAATTCCCAATGGAACCCTGCAAGGCCTCTCTATTCATGGGCTCCAACCGACAGTTTCCCACAACCAATTTGTTGATGATACCTTGCTCCTAAACACCGCCACTTCTAGGGAAGCAGCCAAACTTCACACTAGACTATCATATTTTAGTGAAGCCTCTGGGACCACCTTCAATCTGGAGAAGTCACAACTCTTCTTCTTCAACACGCTAATAGCAATGCAACGACACATCTCATGTCTCCTTGACATCCCCGGGTGCTCCCTTTCATCCAAATACCTTGACCTACCCCTCACAGACTCAACAAATCACAACACCTCTTGGAACTCCCTTATCCTCTCAATCTCCAATTGCCTCAGCTCATGGAACTTCATAACCATTAACCTCCCTGCGAGGTTTGTCCTCCTGAAATCGGTGCTTCAAGCCATCTCGACCTACATGTGGCCCCACAAACTATCATAAAAAGCATAAGTAATCTTCAAAGGAGCTTCCTCTGGAATGGCCACAAACAAGGAAAAACCTGGGCCTTGTTCAACTGGGATAAGATTTGCAAACCTACAACCCTAGGGAGCTTAGGGATCCGCGACCCTGGGAAACTTAACAACGTAATGGGAGCAAAAATATGGTGGTGATGGCTCAAATATCCTCATGAACTTTGGGCACGACTCTGGAAAAAAAAATATACTTCGGGCCTACAACAAGAAAAAATTATAAGGCTTAATGATTAGATCCAAGGCTCCAACATTTGGAATGCAACTTGGCGCAATCTCCCACTCATTAAAAAACATGCTTTCTGGGAAGTAAGAAATGGAAGAAGTGTGTAGTCCTGGACAAATGCCTGGAAACAACTCCCTCCCCTGCAATCACCAGAAAAAGTGTCCCCCTACCAGACCTACCTTCCATACTTAAGAGATCTCAAAGTAGTTGTCCTATGGCTTAACACTCAACATAACACCCCCTGGCGTAGTTGGAAAATGCTACCTCAAGATCTTCATCTACCAGACAATGTCGAGATGCAACCTTGGTGAGAAACAATGGATAATAAAAAAATCCACATTAGCAGGGGCAAGGATATCCTCAATTGGGGATACTCAACAACGGGCACTTTCACGGTCAAGGAGGCCTATCAGCTTCAAGAGAACTTTCAAGCACAGGAAAAAGATCACATCTGACACATAATTTGGAATACCAAACTTTGGCCAAAGGTTTCTACCTTTCTCTATCTCCTAGTACAAAATATGAACCTCACCTAGGACAACCTAAGGACGAGAGGCTTTATAGGGCCCTCCATATGCCATCTCTGTAACCAATAGGAAGAAACCATGGAACACATAATCAATCAATGTTAGGTCGGTAATCAAATTTGGGACCAATCCACTATCATCACGAGGCAAACAAAGCGTGACAGAACCAACATTCCAAGTACTTCAAGAAATTGGGACTCTGGGGATGATAAAAGCCTGATTCTAAATAGAATCTGAAAACTTATGTTGGGGCTTATCATTTGGAAACTTTGGAAAGAAAGAAACATGTGTATCTTCCACTCTCAACCCTCTCGCCTCTCGGATGTTTGGGACATAAATACTGTGAGAATTTGGGAAATAGTTCAAATTCAATCTTGGGATCCATAGGACATCCCAGATGCCCCTCCATAATTAAAAATTCTCACCACTTGGAAGAAATCTATCCCAAAATTGCCTCTCTGTCTCTCCAACCCCCCCAACCCCTACAACTCGTTTCTCCACATTCTTGAGGTGACCCCCTTCAGGGATTTGGAAGTTAAGCTTCGATGGAGAATCCAAGGGTAATTCAGGACTGGTAGGCTATGGAGCGGTCATTAGAGACAACACAAGGGAAATCAAGTGCATCAAAGCAGGATTTATGGGGTATGACAAAAACAAATCAACTGAGCTCTAGGGCCTCATAAAAGGCCTCCAACTAGCCCTTAGCCTCAACTTGCATCCCCTAATAGAAGAGGGAGATTCACAAATCATCATCTCTCTGGTTACAAAATTTATCCAAGGTTTGGATACGGAAAAAATCACTCCTAGATGGTGCCTTACAAGTCCTCTCTCCCTTCAACAAGACTCACTACTTCCTCCCATCACTATCATCCCCTCACACATCAAAAGGGAGGCCAAAAAAGTAGCAAATCGACTAGCTCCTCATCCTCAATACCCTAGATCAACAAGACCCACAACTCCTACAACAATGCCAAGAATTGGCTCTACAACAGTGCCTCTCCCCGAATGTGGTGAAACATGGGTCACACGTATCAATGGAAGGGGCGATTACAAGGGCAGTTAAAGCCCCTCACCGCCACCCTCCCCCCTTGTCTAGTCGCGATTATCAATCTGCATGAGAGCCAAGCCTTAGTGCGTCGAGCCTTAATGGAAGCCTAGGCTTGGCTCCTCGGCTTCAATACGATTTTGGAGATTTCCATTACACCTGCACTAATGGCTACCAAAGCCATCAATGCCTTCGCCCACCAGGTCTTTTCACCATGCTAAAAGTTTTATATGGGGAACTTGGGCCCAAAGCTCAACATCATTATGTTAATTATGCTTCAAGATTCAGCCTGCTTAGCTGGTTTTTCAGATTTAGATTTTGTTGCACAATGTTGCACAATTTAGATTTTTTTTTTAAACATGATTTCATTATGCATGTTTTAAAGGGGTATTTGGGAGGTTTCATTAAATGAGAAGGGGTGGGAATCTGTATTCTTGGGTTAATTTTTTTTGAAAAATCATCATGTAATATAAGATTTACGATAATGTAATTGAAAGTAAAAGCATTGTAGTAATATTGTTATTTTAAAAATAAGATGGGGGTGTACTTTTGGTGTTACTTGATGCTCTAAGTTATGACCCTATTCAAGAATTTAGTTTGAAATATGATATTAGCATGTTATTTTAATAAGTAAAACAAATGTTATAGATATCTTATTGAAGTTGGTTGAAAATTCAAGATAAAATAATAAGAAATGACATGGAACCTCCAAACAATTTGATGAAATAATATTGGTCCTAGTTTGTAAATGAGCTTATATTTTAAGTATATGATTGATACCAAGGAATCATGCTAACGTTGATGATATTGTAAAATATTTGGAATGCTTGTTGTACTTGAGTTGAAATGATGTAAAATGGACATATGTTTGTGAGACCTACTTAGGCATGCATACTTCATTGATTGGTCCAAGTTGAAAAGCCTAATCATAAGCATCTTGTTATACCAAAGATTTTTTTTAAACCTCAATATTCAAGCATGTTTGTTGTAGCCCAGTAGCACATGACCATGAAGTCAAGTGAATTTAATCATTCTGATGCACAAAGAAGATGTGATATAAGTTGTGAAATAAACCATAATGGTAGGTACGAGGGTGCTAAGGTGCCCCCCTACACTAATCAAATAATATGACTCTTTGTTTAAAGTGGAAAGAGTTTATTTATCTTAGGGTTTTTGGGACAAAGTTATGAGTTAGGGGAGCCTAAGATGTTGATGGACAACGTAGGTGAAAACATTTCCTAGAGAAATGATGTGAACAATGGTTGGCAACCCATGTATCGTGGTAAACATATTTCTTTTTATTTGGACATCAATTGTGAATGTTTGTAGGTACAAAAGCAAGGAGAAAAAAGTTCAAGGTTGAATCCGATGGTGAGGAAAGCCAAATGAAGTTGTAGTTTTGTGGCCGAGCAAAGAGAATCCACTTGTGATGAAGAGTGAAGAGAAGCACCATGAGAGAAGAGTGAACGGAAAATTAGGAAGAGATTATTGATAATTTTGGAAATAAGTGTAATGTTTAAAACCAATGTAGATCCATCTTAAACCTAAGGGATAATTTCATTCCATGTTAAGTATTAATTCCTTTATATTAAATAAGAAAAAAAATTACACCTTAAAAAATTTGATATGTCTTAAAGCTTGATAAATCATGATTTAAAATAGATCTACCCATATTATCATGTACATAGGTAGTTATTTTTTATTTAATTTTTTTATTATCATATAACTTAACATAACTTTTATTTATTTATTTATTTTGTTATAATGTAATATTTATTGATCCAACTTTAACCTTTTTAAATATAATGTTATCTAACACAATATAATAGAACACATCACATTCCCTACCCTATAATGTAAAGTACGTAGCTACTCTATGTGCAAACATTGCTTTGATTGTAATGATAAGAATACGATTGATAGTCATACATTTTTTTATTGTAATGATAAGAATAAGATTGATAGTAATAAAGTTTTTATGTAGATGAACATAAAATTAAAAATGAATGCTTGATTTGTTATCAAAATCAATGGAAAAAATCCACTCAATAAATATAAAAATAGTTATTATTTGTTAATACAAAATATCAAATATCAAATGTGATTTGAGTGTTTACAATTGTTCCTCAAACAGTCTTCTTCATGTTACAAAGTTAAGAAAAGTGTACTCCATAAAATTTTTATAAATTAAATGTCAAATTAAAAGGAAATACAAGTTAACTCATCACTGGATTTGTAAATTAAGAAAAATGAGTTACTTGAAAGGTGTTGATATATAATAATAATAATAATCTATTTTTAAGGTCACAGCCAAGCCAGCACACTAAATTAGTGTATGAGACCCCCTTGTTTATGGGACAAGGGACCCCCCTCCGTCCAACAATTTGACTAATAAAATCTACGAAAATATACATACCCAACCCCCCTCTGAATTTGAACATGTAACATGTGACAATATATAAATTATATCCAAATGTGACATGTGACAACACACCATAATATTAAGTTATCCTTTCCATCAGAAAATAAGATGACGTGTTTACTGGACAACGCGGTTCCCAGTCAGGAACGTGTAGCACGCTCTCATATCAGTCACGTGGTTAGAGAATCCTCGCACCACTTCTCTTTGACTATCGAATACGCCATCCATTAATGCATTGACTAACGACACTATTTATATATGTTTCTTCCGACGCTATCTTCATCTATTTTCATTTCCTCCGTTGAGCAGTTTATTCCATTCCCATTGCCTTGGATCTCTCGCATTTCATTCCAATTTCCACAACAGCCATATTTGGAGAAACAGAAAYTAGAGATTCAATTTCAGTCTGCAGAGAGACAGTGRWAAAATGGTGAACAGTTTCATTAACAGCCGAGGATCGAGTACAGGAGTAAGCCCCCTCCCTCTGAGGTCGTTGAACCATATTTCTCTCCTCTGCAGATCCATCGAGAATTCCGTCAAATTTTACGAAGAAATCCTCGGTTTTGTTCGCGTTAAAAGACCCGAATCTTTTGGATTTGATGGAGCCTGGTAACTACATCTTCTACTGCTGCTATTAAAGTTATGAGCACAATGCTTTTGGATAATCCTCAACTGATCAGTTTCTGTTAACTTTGCAGGCTGTTTAATTACGGAATAGGCATCCACCTTCTGCAATCCCAGGACCCAGACAATGTACCCAAGAAAGCTGAAATCGATCCAAGAGATAATGACATCTCCTTTCAGGTATATTATTAAATCTTTTCAGAGTCATCACCAAATTGTTGTAGTCAAAATATTATACTAACCCGGGCCTTTCCATTGTTATCCTTGGAATTGCAGTGCGAAGATGTGCAGGCCGCGGAGAGAAAGTTGCAAGAAATGAACATCAAATATGTAAAACGAATTGTGGAGGAAGGAGGGATCTACGTGGATCAGCTATTCATCCATGACCCCGATGGATATATGGTTGAAGTCTGCAATTGTGAGAATTTTTCAATGGATCCGATCATGGCCGGGAGATTGCCTTCTCATATTCAAATTCAAAAGAAAGAGAAGATACTTGTTGCGAGTGCAAGCCCAGCAGAACGGCAGATTGCTCTCCAGTGTTGATATATTATTAACTTCAATGGCGGATTAGTTTTACTTGCGAGTGTAAGCCCAACAGAACAGGAGATTGCTCTCCAGTATTAACTTCAATGGTGGACTAGTTTTACTATTCACGATTCTTTTCAGAATAATTGGATCAACATATTGTTGATTTTTGTTGTATATATCTACTTCCATTTCTTCAATGATGATGTGGCCAAGGCATTATGAGGAAGCTCACTCTACTTTGTTCCTCTTTGGCTGTCATTGGTGTGATATTGGAGCTCTAGAGCTTGGACATGTGGAAAATCCTCCGTTGCCAGGGAACTGCATTTTGGTGACCTTTTTTCTCAACAAATTGATGGGCCTTTCTTACAACAAATTTGT
Organism: Picea mariana; assembly: GCA_032191745.1. Taxonomy (NCBI): domain Eukaryota; kingdom Viridiplantae; phylum Streptophyta; class Pinopsida; order Pinales; family Pinaceae; genus Picea; species Picea mariana. The sequence goes on along the minus strand of JASDQU010106505.1, from coordinate 43,923 downwards.
GGTTATATATGTGTTATATATGCAGTGAATTCGTGTGTTTTTACTGAGCTAATTCATGGCCCCTCATGACTAGCAAAATCGTCACCCAATCTACTATGTTTTGGTGGCTATTTCCCCAATGAAATCGTGCCTCTATCAATTGCAATTCATGGCCCTTCAATACAACGATTTGAGGGCCTCTCACCGAACGAAAATGTGCCTCCTTATGCTACGGCTTGGTGGGTAAATTTCTCAGCAAAATCGTAGATCCAATCCTAGTGAATTTGTGGCCCTTTTTGTTGCGTTTTGGTTACCAACTTTGCTACATTTCTGGATGGTTCAACTCTTCTTCAAACTCATCCCAAATTTCTACAATCTGCTGGTCAAAATCCTCTGCGATTTGGTTCTTTCAATCTCTGCATTTTGGTCTTCAGTGGCGCTGGAATCGTTACCTTGTATATACTTTTACGCAACTTCTAAAATTTAAGTGAAAATGTTTGTATTTGGATGGAGCTTAATGCGATCCTCACTTCAAAGTGAATCCAGAATCCAGAAAAAATAAAAATTAATACAGATGAAGATGAGCCCAGATTTCTGTATATCTAGATGAAAGTAAGCGCAAGTATTACGTGAGCTGACGTTAAATCCAAAATTTGGATGCAAAATATTTGAATGAAAAGGAGAACCCTGATGTCCGACATCCGGATGTGATGACATAAGTGGACCTCAAATCTCGATACAAAAGTTATGTTTTTAAAAGAAACGAGGAGTGTCTTATAGCTTTGCAAAAGGTAACCTGGATAGTCAAGGACTCGGGGTCTAGTGATTTTCACCCAACCAGTCAGTCAGGGATCAAATCCTATTTAGATATTGGTTTGTTGTGAAAAGGTGGTTTGTTGTGAAAAGGTTAGAAATAGAAGTTTTCATTTGGATGGGATTACAATTTGTTGTGTTACTTATTTTTATAGATTAATTTAGATAAAAAGATGACATAAGAATGCATAAAACCTCATATTCTTGTTATAAAATAATAATAATAAATTAAAAAATAAATATATATATATATATATATTATTTAAAAAAATAAAAAATATTCATTAAAACCAAAAAAAAATCAAATTCACCAAAGAACACAATTATGTTGAAAAATATTTTTTAATAAAAATATAAGTTTTATAAAAAAAAGATTCTCTACTAAAATTAAAAACCATTAACTAGTTCCCAATCTATTATATAAAAACTTTAAGACCCTATTTGACTTGCATATGTCTAAGCTCCAATTGAATTATTTTAATCCTCCAAAATGCCCAGCTTACTTGATTTAGCATTGAAACCAGTTCATTGGAGATAATGTTGAAGCTTTACAAAAGCCTAATTTTAATTCTGCTAAAGCTGTGAAATGATTTCAATAAGTTCAAAAGATTCTTCAAATAGAGTATTAATGGAGACAAAAGAAAGCATATTTAAGCGATCCAATGATTAAGCATGAAAACAATAAAAGCAACAAAGCATAATGTGACAATTTTTATGATGCAACAAAACTTATATTCAAGATTGAAAATTAAAAAATCATTTTGTGAGATTCTATTTATTAGCATATTATCATAGGCCCAGATCAAATCATTTCCAGGAATAAAACTAGTTAACTTTAATCTCATAATCTTCTATGATTTTCACAAATGTACGTTTATCTTTACAATTTTATATTCACCATTTTATATAACAAATACAATCCTTCAAAGAAACCAATCAAGATCAAAGTAAAGATCAAAGAAGCAATCAAAATCAAATCAGGCATGAAATATCATAGAATGCAATTCATAAGAAAAGAAAACATGTTCAAGCAAAAATTCCTCAAACCACCCTAGGGATAAAACCACCCTAGGGATAGATTTAAGAGGCAAAAGCAATAGTGGGCCTTGGAATAACATCAATAATGCTATTATCTCCTTAGCTTGTTACTTTAGTTGTAAACCCAAGGATTGTACAAACTTTAGAGATGATGTGAAAAGTATATGTAGAGTGCACTGACAACAAAGTATATCTAAAATAATTTTAGAAGTCACCTTTACGTGTAGTGAATCTGTAAGGCACCTTTACGTGTAGTGAATCTGTAAGGAAGTATAAATATTATTTCAGATCATTTCACTATTTAAGTAATTAAATTTCATTTCACATTGTAAAATAATTTTAGAAGTCACCTTTACCTGTAGTGAATTTGTAAGAAAGTATAAAGATTATTTCAAACCATCTCATTATTTAAGTAATTAAATTTCACTTCACATTCAATAAAAAAAAATAACACAAAAGAATAAAAGCATTCTTTAAAATTAAAAAATTCACAATCAATGAAAAATAATAACACAAAAGAATAAAGACATTCTTCAAAATTTAAAAATTATTTAACTTTTTAGCTCTTACAGGGCCTCAAGGATGCACTTTTGAAATTTACCTTGCCCCTTTGCCTGTCCAATTAATTGTTTTGAAGCTAACAATTTAGATATTCTTCATTACTTAATGTTATGCTAAATATTGTACATTCATAATAAATTTTTGTTAAAATATTTAATATTCAATTTAAAAATTTATATATTGTACTTCTATAATAAAATTTTGTTAAAATATTTAATACTTAATTAAAATTTTTAGAGAAGGTTTTAGATTATAAAAATTATAAAAGTTTAGATTTTCAAATTATAATAATTTCAAATTAAAATATATAAAATATATTTTAAATATTTGTTATAAAATTTTAAAATTATTTTTTTAGTTGATATATATTATTAATGAAAATAATAATAATGATGATAGTTAATATTTAATGTCAATTTAATTTAACTATCAAATGTTTAATTTATTTTAAATCCATATTTCTATACTTAAACTAAAATAAAAGATTGTTAAAACTTTTAAAACTCTAATAAAATACAAAACCTAAAATTTACTTAGTCATATGAAAATTTACCACTAATAGCAACCTAAAAATTATAAAACCTAGTTATAAAAATTCTAAAAACCAAATTTACGAAGAATATATAGCTAAGGATATATATCTTCAAGGAATGTTATTACTTCCATAGCCATAATATAAGAAGTTATGGTTAATATAATATTAAATCTAGAGGATTATTAAGAATATGATAATATTAATGCTTCATGAGTAATGTGGTTCTTCATAATTACTATTAATCCAAAATTTATAATTAATTAACAATTTATCCATGTTAATATAGTGTAAATTAGCATTAATATAGATGAAGTTTAACGTATTGAATATTAAGTATGGGTTTCAAATATTAAGAGAAGCAACATTAAACATTCATTATTTAATCATTGTAAGTAAATTTTGTAACCATTTGTGGTTTTTGTTGCAACTTAAGGAAGTAACACAAAGAATCTTGATCAAGAGTGTGTAATTTAGGAGAAGCTTTCTATAGAGTCAGAGAAGCCTTCTATAGAGTCAAACCCAGAACATAGAGAAGATATCTCCAGATATTATTATCTCATTCGTTTCCAGTGGTGTGACTAGTAACGATGGTGAAAGCCCAAGATTTCATCCTGGTAGAACCTTATTTCGCAGAATCAACATGTTGCAAATATTTCCTATCTAATTAAGGTAAATTGTTATATCTCTTATTTATATTTTAATGTTATTTATAATTTTTACTTTTAAATATTACCAATAACATAATTTTTGTCCCTTAAAAGAATATGGTGCCTTAAACATCAGACATAAATCCATATAAATATAAACTCATGTTAAAATGCAATGTGTCGGTATCATTGCCATTTGTTTTTGTTGGCTTCTCCAAGGGCAGTGTAACTTTTACCTTCATCACTAAAATCTTGTGGCTTGGCTACTTGAACCCATGCACTCCATCAGGGAAGTTGCAACGTGTCAGTATTGTTGCCATTTGTTTCCATTTGTTGTTGTTGGCTTCTCCAAGGGCACTGCAACTTTTAATTTCATCATTGAAATCCTGTGGCCTGGCTACTCGAACCTATGCGCTCCCTCAAGGACCGCCATTGATGTTACAATTCCCACACAGATCTCTAGGGAAAAAGCATTTTAATTTATGATTTCAAATCAACAGAATAGTAGGGCTAGTGTTGTTTCACCTTAATCCTATCACAAGAGCACGGGAGCCGCCCAAAATGAGACTTACTTTTGCTTGTCACTACCAACCAAGAGTGAGAGTGAATGGTGTAATACAATGCCTATCAGGTTCAAATCAAGTCTGAGAGATAGAGATGTTGATCTAGTTCTAGTTGAATTTGGTGGAAATCTTTACCACCAAAACCCTTTACATACACAAATATTTTCTAAGCCACATAGATGTTGGGGTGTAACAGAAAATATAGACCGTCCTAGAGGGGGAACATAACATCACATATAACCACAAAAAAGACAAAACCCTAATACCAACATATTCTAGAAGCACTTGAAGCACACATTTATTTTTTTAGAACCTATTGTATTCTTAAATTATGAAAATTTTGAATCTTGTTTGAAAGCACAACATAGTTCGTTCTAAATATTTTGAAGGCACAGACCTTAGGCTTTCAAGTTTATGAGAATATTTTAGAAAATAGAGATTAAAACGTGTAAAGTAAAAGAAAGTAGAAATATACTTAAAAATATCATAAATTATATTTCTAGAATTATTATCTGCCCTAAAATTTGAATTTTTAGAGAAATTTTACATTGGGCACACGACATGAAAATAAATCTTTGCAAATAGTAGTTTATTCAAATTTTGAAAAATGTTTGGAAGAAGATATTTACTAAAAATATTAAAATTGTATTTTAAAATTATACTAATGTCGGATTTCTTAGGTATCTTCCGCCCTGATATCATTTGCTCTGCCCCAAAGTGAATGGTCCATGAAAATCAAAATGGCTCCCACCACAATACATACAGTTTTCGAATCATAATTAATGGCATCTTGAATAAACTTGTGTTTAGAATTTTGGGTTACATGCAGGTTAATCACACACGATCAAACATCAAATCGATGATCTACAATGAATCTCGCCCCCCCAACTTTATGATATTTAACAAAAGGGGACCCCCTGCGGTGATATAAAGTGGTTTTTGGCTCATGCAACATGTCAATAATATAGGCCACTATGACCCCTACCTTGATGGTTTCCAAAACCACTGATGACCACCCGTGTAAACAAATTTATGCTATTACGGATAGGACATGTGGCACGACAGAAAAAGGTACAATATATATGTTTTTTCTAAAATATTTTTATTTCATATATTGCAATGACTATCGAATCACCTACCATGTATTGTCAAATCATCTGCCACGAGTTATCAAATTAGGACTTGCCAAGTTGCATTAAGTTATAATGCCAAATCATCAAAACAAAAATATGTGTATGGTTAGATGTATGCACATGGAGAGTACAATGAGTTCAACTTATCACTCATTTCTACCTATTGTCATCATCAAAAGGATCGCTTCACACCCAAATATAAGTTGACACATTCTAATGCAATCATGAAGAATTATTACGCCAAAGTTGTAACAATTGAAGTATTTGTCACAACAAAAGTTCTAGTTCGATCTCCATTTTAGTTGTCAAGTTAGATCATATGAAGGTCTTGTCATCCATAGAAGGTCAAATTTACAAGCTTCTATCAGATTCATGCCAATTTTTTTTTATGTGTTAATCATCCATTTGCATGACTAATTATTATCAATTTTTTCTATTAATATGAAGTGGTTTCTATAATATTGTCTCATATCGAGCATTTAGATCGTTGCTTATTAGTTTTTTGACGACAAGTTTCATAAGGTATGGTGATTGTATAAGTTATTTTTTCCTATGAAACTAATGTAAATAAACTTGTAACAATTGATATATATTTGGAAATATCAAATTTTAAGGCATTAGAATAACATTCAGGGGATTTAAAAGAAGCAAAAGAGAATTTTAAAAAGAAGAGAGTTAGGGGGAATTTCAACAAAAAAGAGGATTGTAATCTCTCTAGTAAGCCCATGAGACTATCAATTCTATACTTTTTCGTCGATTAGAGAGATCCATTGGATTCATTTTTTATTTTTATTTTGAATAAATCCTTGTTTCCTTTCTATTTTCAATATTAAGCTTCTTTAAATCCCATGTTTGTTCTTCTTTATGTAATCTTAAATGGAAACTTCACAATTTGGTACTACATCCACTGTGTAATGAATATTTTGTCAAGTCTTATTTATGTGTAATGATGTTTGGATATTATAGATTTGCAAAAGATAACTTGGATAGTCAAGGACTTGGGGCTTATTGGTGGGAGATAGTGATTTTCACCCAACCCGCCAGGGATCAAACCCCATCAGGACATTGGTTTGTTGTGATAAGGCTACAAGAGTAGACGTTACCGATTCCTTTAGATCTAAAAAAAAATGATAACCTTGATAAAAAAATGACATAAGGATACATAAAAACTCATGTTCTTGTCATGAAATAATAATAATAAATTAAAAAATGAACACACACACATATGTATATTAATTATATTTTATTTAAAAAACCAAAAAATTCATTAAGACGAGAATCTTTAGTTTTTCATTCAAGGCAAAGAGAGGCAAACAATTTCTAGGAGAGATCAGAGACAAATTATTGTAGATGATACTCTTAATATGCTAATTCATGTTATCATGGCAAACAATTTCTAGGAGAGATCAAAGGTAAATTATGTTAGATGATACTGTTAATATGCTAATTCATGCTATCATGTTTGCAGGTAGCATATTTGACAATCAAAATGAGTTTGTTGGCAGGTAGCATATTTGACAATCAAAATGAGTTTGTGGACATCAAAAACCAAAAGTGTTGTGATTCATGAGAAAAATAATCAAATTCACCAAAGAGCACAACTATGCTAAAAAAACATTTTTTAATGAAATTATAGGATTCATAAAAAATGATTCTCCGCTCAAATTGAAAAAAATTAGCTCACCCCCAATCTCTTATATAAAACATTTAAGGTGCAGATTAACTTGCATATGTCTAAGCTCCGGTTGAATTATTTTGATCCTTCAAAATGCTCAGCTTACTTGATTTAACATTGAAACCAATTCATTGGCAATATGTTGAATCTTTACAAAACCTAATTTTAATTCTACTAGAGGTGTGAGATGGTTTTAACAAGTTCAAGTGATTCTTCAAATAGTATTAATGGAGAAAAAAGAAAGAAGATTTGAGCAATCCAATGATTATGCATGAAAAAAATAAAAGCGACAAAGCATAATGTTGTTGATACTGAGAGGGGGGTGGGGTGAATCAATATCAAGTACAATTTAAAACCTTTTCTATCTTATACTTAAACCATTCAACTATATCCAATGAGAAATGAACAATAGTATAAGAGTTACACCAATACACCACAATACACCATGCACAATATATGACAAATAATCAATAGTTATTGTTTAAGGGAAGTAATGACTTCCAAAGGTAGCTACAACTTCCAAATGTAAAGGGAGGGATAAACCTCCAAGAGGAAGATACAATCCTCCAATATCAAGAGAGAGTTGAACTCTCCATCCTTTCCCCTTCCTTCCACCCAAGAATATATGAGAGATAATAAAACTTTACATTAAATCATCATCATCAACCAATCATCACATAGAACCTGATAATGCTTCCTGAGACTTCTTCAATATCTACAATTCTTCAATTCTTAGAGTACTCTAATCCTATATATAATATTACTCAATGTATTCTCTGAAACTCCTCCAAGTTTCACTCATTTAATCCTCCCCAAAAAGAAGTTATAGAAAGAATGGTAGACTTTATTCAATTCTGGTCTATTTAGGAGACCAGAATTGTACAAAATGCCCCGTGTTCAATATTTAACATCCAATTCTGAAACATGCACACAAGAAACTACAGTCCATACTCTTTCCAATTAAATTTGTCCCACATTATTTGGATTCTCGATGAATAAGTTATGACTATTTTACCCGGAACACCTGTTTATTGACTAGCTTCAGGACTGGTCACAAACCCTATCTTCCACAGAGTTCATATCCATAATTATAACGAATCAAGAGTTGAAATTTTTACCAGAGGTACCTTGATATGTCTTCTCAATACCATAGAAATTTCACCATCTGAATCATTCTAGAAAACAAGTTATAGCAAAAATGGTAGGATGACATAAAAATAACATACCTTAGAACACATCATCAAAAGACTTCATCCTCCCTTGAAATCCGACCTTCTTTACTTCTTATTTCCTATGAAATTTGACTTGTATCAAAATGAATGTATAATGATGTTTATTTATACCATTTATGTCACTTCATTTTAACATTAGGGCTGACCTGACACTTTCTTATTTTGTAATTCTTTTCTTTAATTATCTTCAGGGCCTACATGTACTTCCTTCTTCAATTCACT